>BEXV01001566.1:13471-27873 GCA_003118195.1 Hemicentrotus pulcherrimus
CCCCCCCCCCTGAGCTAAATATTGGCCAGCACGATTTTCATATTTCAGCACACTAAATTTCAAATTGATTTCAAATTTGGGCCCTCAACCCTAAGAAGTCCTGGATCCGCGCCTGCCCCTCCCCTCTTTTTCACTCTCTCTCTCTGCCTGGGTCTGCTTGTGCATATATTGACATTTCATTAGACAGTCAACAGTTAGCTATCAATCACTTAATAAAAAATGTATCAGTCAATCGGTCAATCAATTAATCAAGCATTCAATCACCATTCAGTATTTCAATCAACCTAATTTTCATACCCTTTACAAAAGTGAGCAGTGCTCACCTAAGCTTGAGTTTATGAGCTTTCCATACATATAAAACTTTTCCCCCAGAATCATATATTTCTTTTTTTGGCTTTCATTGTGTTCACCATTTTCCAATTACCCACGTATGTTTTTAATGTAGTCCGTACCTTGTTTCTCTGTGAATGCTTTACTTGTTTTGTTTTCTTCTTAATCGTTTGATTGAAATGACATAGTTTTATAATGTTTTTATTGCCCATTGACTGTTTTTTTTATACATTTGCTTTAATTGATGTTGGAATTTGGAAATGATTTGATTTGATTTGATTTGAATACATGTACTTCTTTAAAAAAGGTGTTAAAAATGTTTCCAACCAAATAACTGCTTCTTACAGATGATCATGGTACCATTCTAACTTGGTCAGATGATCGGCGAAATGCACAGATTAAAAAAAACAACTTGTACCAATTTATAAATAATTAGTGATTGCACTACTATACTTTTAAAAAATGTGTAAACTCTTCCAATAAAACAAAGATATTCCCGGTGATTAAGGTACTGTTCTAAAATTTTCAGGATAGAAAAATATTGTGTGCGACTTCAGAAAATGAATAGTAAGGTAAATACCATTCTGTCAGTAAATAGCGGTTTCCTTGGAAATTAGAAATAATTGAACAAAAGTTATGTAAAAGAAAGTCCGTTGATCCTATATGATTCAATTTTGTTGAATGTACAGTTAACTTTGTATAACTCGAATTTGCGTAAGGCAAATTTTCATTAAGTCAATGAATTTTTGTTGGGACCAAACTACGCGAAACCTATTATTTACACTTCCTAAGTCATTTTTTTTTGTTAATATTAAGTCAATATTTGTACACTGTAAAAACCAGGGTGTAGAAATTCTTAAACCAGTATGGTTTTGAATTTGTTGACACCATTGGTGTTGGTTATAAAGGTGTGTTGTCTCTGTGGTGTTATTTTTAACACCGGTTAGATTTAAGCATGCATTAATGATTACTGGGTGTTAAGTAACACGGTGTAGTTTTATGCTAGGTGTTGAAAGTAACATCACGTGATTTCATTTAAGGCGGTTGTTTGGTCGAAACAGTTTTCACAAAGTGTACGCATGCTTAATGATTACTCAACACGTGTTCACAGAAAAATACATTTATCATGATTTGTTAAGTAAATTATGACATGCACATCAATTTTGTGATTTGTATTTCCCTTTGGCAACTATTGCTCAATAGATTATTTGTTCGATCTTGTTACAATTACATTAACGTTTTAGCAATATGATTACTAACCAAGAAACAACATGCAAGTTTATTATATATTCGTGTACCAGCCTGTATCACTTAAATGTTAACGTTGAATTTACTTCAAATGATATATGTGATGGAGTTAATGCAATGGAGATTATAATATACCTACTGGTGGACAATTGCCAACATCGATTATGAATTACCATTTTAGCACTGGTTCTTCTACCCTGGTCGATAATAGGGAATATGGAATGTGGGACCATTGGAATTAACCCATAGAAAAAATCACTAATGGATCAACAAGAATATGAACACCAAAAGTGGAATGGAATTCTTTATGATTCCAGATATTGGTGTTAATCTACACCAGTAGGAGTTGTCAAATGATAACACCAAGAGTGGAATTGAATTATTTAATTCCAAACCCTGGTGTAAAATAACACCAGCTGGTGTTTTCCGATAGATACCGGAAAAGTGTTAAAATCTAGCATCCTTGTTTTTGAAGTGTATGTGGTCCCAGCTGCTTCAACTAATGAAGAGTTACCTGTGCATTTTCTTGCAGTTTACAAACTTTACATTCATGGTATATTACAGTATTGTTTAGACTATATGCATGATTTATTTTTTAAACATTGTTATAGCACTGGCTTTATCTAACGTTTAATATCTTTTAAATTCTAATTTGTCTGAATTCTGTAAACCATGCTGTTTTGTGATTTGGGAATAAAATTTGCAAAATTGTAGTGCCATTTGTATATATGTTATTAATGTTGTTATACAATTTCGACTGCTTTGAGGGCCAGGCAGCGGGTACGGTAAAAACTATTGCCCGAGGTGATCCCGGAGGTGTACTGTGCCCCGAGACGAAGCCAAGGGTTGTTGTGACCCCTAAAAGTATTTATTTTCAGTTTTATTTAAACAGGGTTGCATCTTCATAAACAATGCTGTCATAGAGGGTCCTGGCCGATAAGAACAATGATAATGTATATATACAAAGGAATATACAGAATATACATAACAGACACTCCTAATGTAGAACTTACAGCAGTTTGTTGCTAGCACATAGTAGTAGTACATGTAGTACAAATGAACCCAAATATTTTACACATGGAGTAGTCCTAGTTTGTGCAATTTTTGAACAATCACAATTCACTGCCAAAGTCACGGATGTGCTTCATGAAGACGTTTTGTTCGTTTTCTTTTTTACGATTTCCATCTTGAGGAGAATACTTCCACCTGAATTCCCTGGACAATGATGACATATCTTTCATGAGCACGTATCCAATATTCGTCTACGTTTTTTTTTTTTTTTTTTTTATAGTTTTAACATACACCTCATCTCCCCATCCACAGATTGTATCCATAACAGGTTAATTGTCCTGGCTGGAATGAAGACTAATAATAACTCATGACACATTGCAAAAAAGGACTATTTATAAAGAGAATTTAATGAGTACATACAGTATCTAAAAGAATATAAATTGAATGTAGTTTTTAGATCTCATAGTTCAAGACATGAAGAATATTGAAGTCTCCTCCACCCCCAAGACAAAAAAAAAAAAAAGAAATAAAAGAAAATCACATAACACATGTGTAATATTTCTTTATTTCTTTGAACTCTTTCAGGATAGGATTTTTTTCAAAAGGGCTTAGTGATTGCACATTTTTTTTCTCAAATTGGCAACACGTTGTTTTTCAAACCCTTTATAAAGGGACACTAGCTGAAAGAACCATACAGGGTGCCCCCAACTAGAAACCTGCGACAGGCCAATTTTTCAGCTTGCGATGGTTGACATCTTTCAACCAGTGCAGTGCAGCACCATAACCAAATCAATCCAAACTTTGTAAATTTATTCAATGAGATGGATTCTTTTGATATCAGCGCACATATTGATATTGGATGTCAAAATTCACCCATCAATTGATTCTGACTTAAAATTTGGCCTGATTTTTGACAAAAATAAAAAACACATAAGACTTGATGAAATGGTCTAGTGTTGTGCAGCAAGAATATATAGTGTACTATAGACACTATTTACAGTGATTTTTCTAATGAGAAAAAAAAAATCAGTTTAAATGAGTATTCATTAAATGTGTTTAACATGAACCACCTGTGCCAAGCAGGTGGTTTTAAGTATTAATAGTTTGTTTGTTTAACTTGATAAACAACTACATGAATTCATAAAAAGGAATTCTAATTACATGATTACAATATAAACTGTGGAGGCCTTACATGTAAGTTCACTAGTGTAAGATAATAAGCAAGGAAATTACAACGCTGCTAAAAAAACTTGAAGCGAGATTGAATAAGTGTCAGAAGATCAAAATATCTATGACACATTATGTAAGCTTGAAAGTGGCATAAAAGAGTATTCATAAAAACAATAAAATTGCTAACTGAAAATGCCTCCACCTAGGGCATGATCACTTAATAATATACATTTATATCACAAAACATGGTATGATATTTAATATCTAGCAATGTCTCCACCAAAGGAGGAGGGGAAGGAGGAAAAGAAAAAGAAGAAGAAATGTGGCAGAAGAAAAAGATGATGCAGAAGAGAAATGAAGAAAAAGAAAAGATGAAAGAAAAAAATAAAAGAAGAAAAAGCAGGAGAATAACAAGAAGGAGATCTTTTAAAGAGTTTTAACTCCTCAATGACAATATTTTTTACACATATAGCAAGCCATAGAGCAGAATTAACAAAGATTATACATGTATTGCAAAATCAGGAACTCTTTAACAAATTTCACAAACAGTCCAGTATTTCAAGATGCAAAAAAAAAATCATAGAATTACATCACATAATCTTGGATTCTTGAGCCTAAGTCTGTACAGCTTGGTCTTTCAGTGTCGCATACATAAAAGATGCACTCAAAACCAATATGAATTGGAGGTGCGATGGGGAGGAGGCCGGATGGCTCAGTGGTAGAGCAGTGGTGTAACCGGGATGTCCCAAGTCAATGTGCTCCTTCCCTTTGGTAGTCCCAAGTCAATGTGCACTTCCCTTTGGTAAGGCATTAATCCTCATTACCAAGTTCCTTAAGCCGTCGGCCGTCTGGTTGTTAACTTACAAGCATATACACATGCAGGTGTAAACAGCTCTAATGACTTTCACATACTTTCTTTCTTTATTCATAATATATATATATATTGTATAACATTTTTTCATGTAGCATGAGAGTAAGTTTAATAGTTTCATACTTTTATTTAAATGTAATGTTAATTGTTAATGTATAATTGTTTTAAATAGGGGCACGCTGCAAGAGTCCTATCTCGCACCCCGGGGCAACGTGTCTGACACGGCTGGATGTAGCCACTACTCCGAAGATCAAGATACATTAACCTTGATCTAAGGAGACACGAATGAAGAACGAACATACTTTCTTTGATAGCAGTCAAGTAAAACAGTCATCGATCAATTGTAACTTGAAACGTGACATCATTGTTCAATTTATTAGATGTAAACAGCTCTAATGACTTCCACATACTTTCTTTAATAGCAGTCAGGTAAAACAGTCATCGATCAATCGTTATTTGAACGCGACATCGATGTTCATTTCATGAGGTGTAAATAGCTCACTTTAATTCAATCGAAATGCCAAACTGGAGTTTCTCCCATTGATCCCATCACGGTTCCTACATTTTAGTGACTAGAAGAATGTTTTCATGAACTGTTAGCAGCATGGACACCTGCTGAAGAAGCAGTCACACTCACAGGTGCTAATTAAGCCATATCATACAAGGGGAAGTCCACCCTGATATCAAGTTTGGCTTAATAGAAGCAGAAAAATGAGAAAAACAGGTCAGTGAAATTTGAGAAAAAAACAATTAAACATCCAAAAGTTATGAATTTTTGAAGGTGAAATCAATCAAACACAAATTTGCAACTCTAATGTATCTTGCTAGCTCCCTCCGAATTTGCCCTTTACTTAGAAACTTCAAAAATCTATATTTTCCATAAAGATACTTTTTATACAAGCCCTGTATAAAAAAAATTCCATCATAAATAACTAAGAAAATGAAAGTTTTGCCTAGAGCAAATTGGAGAGGAGCTTGAAGCACTAGAGTGTTGCCAATTTTGGTTTACTGATGCGACTGCTTAAAGAACTTTCCTATTTCTAATTGGATTTCACTCAAAATTTCACTAATTTGTTGCTCTCATTTTTCTGCTTTTTTTTTTTACTAAAAACCAATTTAATATCAGTGTAGACTTGCCCTTAAAGTTTCTTTCCAGTTTGGTGATTTCAGCAATGTAGTCGTGATGTGTACATGGTCCTCTTGACTTCGTTCAGGAGACTCTGGAATTGCTTCATCAGTCTGTCATTTCATCAAAGTTTTTGTCATTTTGTAAGGAGTCAATCATCCGCCTCATCTATGAAATCCACCAAATCTTCACGTAGCGATCGCTGCAGCACCTTCTTTAATTTTTCTTTTGTAGCCTTGACACCGTTGGTGTTTCGCCATTGAAGTAACATCTGGAATATACATTCCTGTGTGGAGAAAGAAAACACAGAACATACAAATGAACATTTAAAAGTAACTAAGCAGATATGTCACAAAACTGCTGTTTTTTTTTCAAACAATTACGTAAAGTGTAATACGCTCGAAATTTCTCTATACATGTTTCTTAAAACACAGAGCTCATTGAATACTATGTGCAGCTGCCTTTCATTTTTACACAATAAAAAATAAAAAATAAAATAAAAAAATGCCTGAACACGCCTTTAAATGGGTGTGACACTCCTCATCCACAATTTTCTGTTGCCAAGTGCCAACTTTGGTTTTAGAATAGCATTGTCAGCAAAAACAACTACTGATGACATTTTGTATTTCAAACATATCTTTGCCAGTCTTTACTTACTTTGTTTGCAATTTTGTGAGCAGCCCTACTACATTGTATATAATAATAATAATATATTTGTATACCGCAAATTGCAAATTGCCTCTACCCCAAATGGAAATAATACATGTACATGATTACAAATCAATTACAACCAAAATACAAATAGTTCATAAATTAATAGTATCCTACGTTAATCTACAAAAAATAAAAAATAAAAGGCAAAAGGTCAAAAGAGCTATTCAGGAACAAGACTTAAAGAGATGAGTTTTTAGCATTGTTTTAAATGTATTTACAGAACTAGCATTGCGAATTTGAAGAGGGAGATTGTTCCAAAGAAATCTAGCTGCATTAATGAAAGAACGTTGACCGTATTGTTTGTTTGAAATAGTGTGAGACCGAGAGAGGAGAGATTGAGAAGCAGATCGCAAAGTCAAGACAGGAGTGTATCCAGGAAGGAGTTCAGAAAGATATGAAGGAGCGAAACCATGATAAGTCTTGAAAGTAAGGAGGAGGATTTTGTAGGTAATGCGTGAAGTGATAGGAAGCCAGTGAAATTTTTGAAGAACAAATGTAATGTGAGAAGTACGAGTAACACAAGAAACAAGACGAGCTGCTGTGTTTTGGTTACGCTAGAGCTTTGAGGTTAATTTTGCCGGAAGACCAAAAAGAAGGGAATTGCAACAATCTAGCCTAGATGTGACAAAGGCATGGATAAGACGATGGGTTGTATTCTGGTCGAGAAACCTACACATTTTTCCTATTTTCCTTATAGCTACAAAAGCAGATTTACAATGGCATCAATATTTTCAGACAAAGTAAGGGAAGAATCCATAACAACACCAAGATTACGGGCCATTGCTATAGCGTTACTATATCCCCTTTGACTTTGTCGGCGAGGAGATAATCATGGTAGAATAAAAAGATAAATAAAGAAATGAAAATGCAGCACATTACATATGAGTATGAAGCCATTTCAACTGTAAGTTATTACATGTCAAAAATCAGTATAAACAAATGTATAATAACGTTACTATTCCTTTTTGTCACTTGGTATTTGTTTTTTTCTTGTTAAGCTTTAAAGCCATGGACATTCAGGGTTTTACTCTGGAATTTACAAATATGTATTGATATAGCGTTTTTCAATGTAAGAAATAAGTAATTAACAAATTTATTTTTGATTACCAATCAATTTTTTCAAAAGTAGAGGGTCTTATGTTTTTATTTTGGTTCTTCGAGAGTAAAGAAGAAAGACAACATGAAATTAAACAAGGGAAACGCTCTCGGCGGTCTTGCCTGCATAAAGCAATTCAATATAATAAACCAGAACGTCAATGCCGTAGCGCTCATCCGCATCTCGCAAAAACAAATATCGTAAATTTTATGTCGTACACTTTTGAACTGGTCAAAAAATAAAAATTTAATGCCCTGGAAGGGACATAATTTCATTTCCTTTGCATAAAGTACTATATATAATCAATGGAGCAAAATCTCAAAATTCTGTGAAGAAGTTTAGTGTTCCAAATTTAGCTCTACCAGATAAGGCAAACCAAATCAAAATCGGTCAAGAAATGAGGGAGAAGAAGCAATTTTTGTTATTTTTTGAATAAATTTGCATAAATTACCAATTTAATTAATGGAGAACAATTTCAAAATTTGGTGTAGAAGTTTAGTGTACCAAAGTTAGCTCTACCAGATAAAGCAAACCAAATCAAAATCGGTCGAGAAATGAAGGAGAAGAAGCATTTTGTGATTTCAATTAAATTTGCATAAATTAGCATAGATAATGAATTTCACGATTCTGTGTAGAAGTTTTAAATCCCTTTCCAAGCCCTATCATATGAAACAATCAGAATCAAAATCGGTTGAAAAATAACGAGGAAGAAGCATTTTGAAAATCTAGATGTTGATGCCACAACAAAGTCCAAGTTTGTTTACCTGAAATGACCTTTGACCACGACTTTGTGACCTGAAATTCTAGTCACATGATTGGGGATACTTGATAACCCTATAGTCCAAGTTTCATTGACTAAAAACTTATACTTTGAAAATTATATCAAAAATTCAAAAACTTAACCTTAGGTTAAGTTTTCGATGATGATGCCACAACATAGTCCAAGTCTGTTGACCTGAAATGACCTTTGACCTTGACTTTGTGACCTGAAATTCTACTCACATGATTGGGGATACTTGATAACCCTATAGTCCAAGTTTCATTGACTAACAACTTATACTTTCAAAATTATATCACAAATTCAAAAACTTAACCTTAGGTTAAGTTTTTGATGTTGACGCCGTCGCCGTCGCCGTCGCCGTCACCGAAAAAGCGGCGCCTATGTCTCGCTTTTTGCTACGCAGGCGAGACAAAAGTAAAGTCAAAATAATTTTCAGATAACTACCCCTGAACTCCATGGAAAAGTTGAAGTACCTTAACGACTGGATATTGTTCCTGCAATACCTCAATCTGAGAGTAATTGAAGCCTAAGTAAGTTCCGACCGTCCTCCACTCGGAACCCAGCTTGTTGGAAACGTCCCTTAGCTTGATCTCTGTTATCTCATAGCTGGTTTGCTGGGGTGTTCGCATGGGTGGTATGTCGGGCTGTTGAGGGGTATGGGCGACGGGTTCGTACCTTTGGGCGGGATGGGTAGGGTGCTGATGATTGTTGAAGAGCTCCGGGGGTATAGGTCTCATGCCCTGCGGAACTGTGCGCCGACATTCACCTGCAATGAAAGGGGAGGGAATTAAGATCATTGGCCAGTATTCACAAGTGAATCATAGCAGCTCTTAATGGATATGTTGTCTCCAGAAAGTAGCATGACAAAACGATATATCCTGCTCCTTTCTGGAGACAACGTGCTGAACAACAATGTCGATAAATCTATAGGGCCAAAATGATGATGATGATCATGATGGCTTCTTTGAGTTCTAGTGTTAAAAGCACTTAAAGGCATCATTTAACAACCTTAAATCTGAGAAGCACGGCCCTACATGTACATGTTATCAGTGTCTGTGATATGGTGTAATATTGAAGCCCTAAAAAAAATTGCGCTTCAAAATGAGGAAGAAGTACCTCAACAAAGTAAAAATCTTTGAGTGACCAGTTTTACCATTGTCATTTTCCCTAATAGACTGTAGTGTTATGAAAACCGCAAAATTTGATTTTGATTTCCAATCATAGAAGTCATGGGGTTCCTGACTGACCTAAAGGTTTATAATCATCTATGCAGCATGAGCTGAATCCAGGATTTTGTTTCAGAATCTGAGACAAAGTTACCCAATCCCTTTGTAAAACCCCTTCCTGCATTAGAGAGCTCCTGATGAACCAACCCCGAGCGCATAGACTGAGATCAGCTGACCGAGATCTCCTGACAGAAATTCTGAGTTGCACTACCTGGGGGAACAGAGAACAGAGCTTTCTACTTCTCTGCTGTAGATTAACCTTCCACAATCTATCAGGAGTGTCAAGACACTATGCCAATGTTCATGTCACACCTGATGACTTTCCTGTTCCCAGCTACGACTTTATCTCAAGAATAATACTCATGCCAACAAAGACTAATGGAAAAATCATCTTAATTTGAAACAATTAATGGACAAGAAGGTTTAATTTGTGAAACACCTCACGGGGTGGGTCAGATAAAGTAACCACCACTATACCACTATTTATTATTGTATCATCTTTTATTTCATGTTTTGTGGAAAATAAATTCAATTCTTCTTCTTCTTTAAGATAATCTGACTCCTTTAATACTGAAAATTCTTGCAGATGCAGTATACTTGGCCTGATTGGGGTGTGCAGGAGGACCATTACACCGGGGTTTCCCCCTACTATTATACAAATAGTGCAATGGGTTCTTAACGTGCAAGGGTGGTGACTCTCCTGTACACAGGCCCTCCATTTAACATCCTATCCAAGGGACGGGGTGTTTTCCACTTAACATAGCCTGCATATATGAACAAAGGGGCACGTTAACACACAATGCAGGCTTCAGTCATCTCCCTGGGTGGGAGTCGAACCCGGGATCTTTGGTTCAACAGGCTGACGCTATATACCGACTGAGCTGACTCGCCTCCCTTCAATTCAACAACTCACCCATTCGGACCTTCTCCCCAAGGCTCCTCAGCTTCGTCTTCTCCAGAGCCTCTATCAGCAACTTCCGTTCCTGGGACGGATGTTGGTTGTTGTGCCACGTGTAGAGCATCTGACTGGCAGCCTGTTCAATGTTCATCATGTAATGCCTCTCCCAGTTGGCTAATCGGGTCTCTGTTATACCGAGGTACAGACCGAGCTTCCTCCAATCATAAGGGCCCAGCTGCTCGCTGATGTAGCTGAGCTCCAGAGCATCTAGAGGTGTCTTAGGGTCAAATGACGCCATGCTAAAAGAAAACATAAAATATAAGCTATTAACATTAGGCTTAATAAAAAAAAAGATGTTGTATTGCACTTTTGGTGCCAAAACATGGGTCGGTTGATCAGAAATCTTTTTTTTTTAAAGGCCTTATTCACAAATCATAATTTTATAACAATATTATCAACTCAAAGCTCTTATCAACTCTGCAGTCATGAACCAAACAACTCGCCGATGTTGCTGATCTCCAGGGCATCGAGAGGTGTTTCAGGGTTCAGAGACACCATACCTAAAGAAAACAAAAGGCTATTAGCATTATTTACAAATTATTATTTCATAATAATATTATCAACTCCAACTTAAAGCTCTTATTAACTCTGCAGTCATATGGACCAAACAACTTGCTGATGGCCTGGTAGTCTAGAGATGTTGGAGGGTCCAGAGACACCATACTAAAAGAAAATATAAACCAGTGACAAATTATAAGTTCTTGAGGGTAATACACTCCACATGGCATGTTCTTTGACGGTCAACATATGCAGGCTTACTCTGATTTTTTGTGAAAAAAGGGTCACTATTCATTTTGTATTATAAATAGCGACCCTCTTTTCCTATTATGAATAGCGACTATTATGAATACCGACACTCTTTTCCTATCATAAATAGCAACTATTATGAATAGTGACACTCTCCTCGTTTTATGAATGGTGACCTTCTTGTTGTATTATGAATATAGCGACCCTCTTGTCGTATTATGGGGGCTACTTTTCAAGCTTGCTTGCATGAAAATAACACTCTTTAATTTGATTTGCATTGAACTCTATGCACATTTTGGGGGGCTCTTTTTAGCATATTGGGGGCTAATTCCCCCGAGCGCCCGTGTATTTTTTCACTGTAGTAACTCTTTACTAGTATTATGAATAGGGACCGTTATGAATAACAACCCCAATTTTGTATTATGATTGAATAGCGACCCTCTTCTACACTGTAATATTATAAATACCGACCTTCTTCTTTGATTAGGAACAGCGGTCCTTATAAAAAATGATAAGGAAAAGCGGTCCTTATGAATAGCGGTCCTTATGAATAGCGACATTACCCCAACCTGCCTGCAGCATATGCACGATAGCTGGCTCTCCATAAAACCATAGCCAGCCTGGCAGCGATCGAGCTAGCCTAGAATCGCAAACCGTACTGATAGCTGTCTTTCCTCAATTTCCCCTTTCCCCATTCATCCGGTACAAAAATCATAAATTAATTGGCCTAATCATACATTTTACCAATGAATATCTGGACAATTTTATGTAAATTTGTCACCTATTTTGCTCCACAAGAGTGGTTAGGTTAGCACACAAAATGTTCTTTGCACTCCCAGTATGGAAAATTTATCGTCAAAGGATTCCGGAGATATCGCGATCTAAAAATTTGATGTCCGATCGTGTGTGCGCGCTGCAACTAAAAAAGTCATAAATACAAGGAGACCTTACTTCGCGAACAGGGGTTTACAGCCGATTTATACAAAAATGTGATCCATCAAAAATAAGATAATTTAATAATTTGCAAGGCAAGATATCATACAACCAGTCGGTACCACTTCTTACTTGCAATATTGAGGATATCTGCTCTCAAAATGACAATTTCCAGACCCTTATCAGTAAGTTAGCAATTTTTCGGAACGGGTGCAAATGACCGCAAAATCTGTCATAATTTCACACCCGATTCCAGAGAAAATTCCGTTGATGGGTAATTTTATGTTCCTCTTTTTATTGATGATTTCAGATTTTTGAAATCTTAACAAAATGTTTGACTTTTAAAATAGCGAATTTAGGTCATGCGCGAATATGGTCACATCGCCATCTCATTTGAAGTGTCCCCCAAAAAAGAGGAAAGATCACCACTGGCGGTAAATATACAAACACGTTAACTCATAATATCTAAACAATGGGTATCCAACATAGTCCTGAATGTGTGATACATGTATGGTGGTGTGACCAAAGTTTGGGCATGACCTAAGTTCGCTATCTCAAAAAATCAGTAAGATTACGAAAATCTGATATCATCAATGGAAAGAGGAACATAAAATTACCTGGAGGTGAAATTTTCTTTGGAATTGGGTACGAAATTGTGAAAATATTGACAAAAGATCGGAAGATTTTTGCAATATTTTGCGTCCGTTCTGGAAAATGATCAACTTATCGATAAGGGTCTGAAAATCATCAATTTGAGAGCAGATTTCCTCAAAATTGTAAGTAAAAAGTGGTACTAAATGATCGTATGATATCTTGCCTTGCAAATTATGATATTACCTTATTTTTGATGGATCACACTTTTTGATAAATCTACTGTAGACCCCATGCGTGAAGTTAGGTCTCGTTATTTTTATGACTTTTTTAGATGCAGCGCGCACGAACGATCGGACATCAAATTTTTAGATCGCGATATCTCTGAAATCCTTCGACAAAAAATTTTCTAGTTGAACCAATCTGTAGTAAAAAACTTTGACGTCCATTTGGTAATAATTGAAATAAATAGATTTGTGTAGAATATGAGAAATCATAGTTCGAATATCACATTTTGTAATATTTTCTAAAATGTCAGCGAACTTTGGTCACACCTTCATACATGTAGGTAGGTTGTTCATAGTGATGTCACCTACCGGTATATTGTCATGTCGCTTGTGTTTTATCACTTTGTGAGTGGGTTCTGGAAAGGGTATCAAAATTGCATTAAATTTATATTCCTCACACTAGTGAGGATTTAAAAAATACTTTACTTGTAAACAACAAAAATAAAGCCAGGAATCTCAGCAAAGACTAAACTTCTGAAGCTTTAACTTGAAGAATGAAGTGAGTCTCTGATTCGATCTGAAATTCTGGCTCTGCCCTGAACCTGCGCCTGCGCCTGCTGTTTATAATTTGCCTGTTTTTCTCTTTAAATTCTTCCCTGGTATGGTCCAGATTGATTAACTCATGTGTACTCAGGTCGATGCGGTGAAAACGTTTCTTGTAGAATTTGCCTAATCCAGACATTTTGATATTCGGCACACCCTAAACTTAAAACTAAAAATGGCAGCACAGTAATTTGCACATGTCCCACATATTGAAAAACATGTCATAGACTAGCATATTCTTTTTTTGATACAGAGTAGAACCTAGCCTAGTCTACGGCGGACTAGAAAAAGATGTAATTGTTATTAATTTGCATACCCTCAGTTGTATCGTTTCGATATCACAAAATATAACAACGAATATATGATCTCACCTGTTGTTGAAATAGAATTTATGCTTTAAAATTATAAATTCCAAGCAAAAATAAGCGAAGAAATATCATAAGCACAAATCGGAGAGCGCCACCACCTTCGTGCGTAAACGCAACTTAGCTTCAGTCGCTTTCTATATTTTTCTGTAATGAAAATCTTCATTTTTTACGTTTAACCTAATTTCATATAATTTTTTGAAAACAATCTATATCAAATATAAGACTATAGCGAATTTAGATCAAAAGATTGAACTAAAGATATAGACTGTCTGTGTTAACTTAGCATTTAATAATCCCTTTGTCTAGTTAAAGACTATTCATGAATATCTAATTTGGGGAATTCCCCGAATTTGACGTAATAATGAAATACATGTATGTGTATATGGGAGAAGAAGAATATGA
>BEXV01001566.1:49734-60374 GCA_003118195.1 Hemicentrotus pulcherrimus
TGGGAAAAAACAACTATTAGGTGTTGAATCGACTTAGGAGCCATAGAGCCAGTAAGTAATAGTCTGATTATCCAGACCATTGTACCGAATAGTTTGATGTTTTTAGTTTTATGCTTAATCTTTAAAGCTGTTTAGTCATACAGCTTTAAACTACAGTACATGTAATTAGCTCTAGATACAATGAATTTTACCTCTGTGTGAAAAGGCAGATAAACAAGTTATACAAAATGAAAAAGGAGAGATGGGATGCAGAGAAAAAAGATGTTTCATCTATGCTTCTTGCAGCCTTTTCACATAGGTAAACATTCATTGTTTTTAGAACTGATTAGCTTAAAGTTGTGTAACTAAACAGCTTTACAAAAAATTTTCCCTGTGTGAACATCGTTTATACAATGATCGGACAGATAGGAAGTCGCGATACATACCCCGATCAAAGCAGGCTGCAGATAGGAAGCCCGTATCTAAAGAGCAAAACATTTTTGTGTGTGAACGGATATACGCAGCAAGCAAAATATGAATGCAGGTCGGTTTGTAAATCATGCTTGTGTTTGTGTTTTGTGTGTTAATCGCCGGTAATAGCGCATACAGCAGTGGTACGCTCCAGGAGAGTCCCAAGATAAACAAGGGTATCTACCAACAACCGCATGAGAACCAAGAAGTGAGGAGAGAGAGAGAGAGAGAGATCAAAAGGGAAGGGAGAGAAGGGAAGGAAGGGTGCTCAATTATTGACAAAAATGAATGAAACAAAACCATCAATGTCAACATGAAAATGATGGACTCGCTTAAATTGGAATTTAAAGAATATTAAAAGGAAAGTGTAATAAAAAACAGCTAATAATAAAAAGACCCAGAAAGCTGGAGAAAGAACCAAAGATAAAAAGGTACACAAAGCAATTCCTTTTTTACGTGCATGATTGACCTAAATTGAATAATCACTGAAAGATCAAGGAAATACAAAAGAAAGTCAGCTGGAATCAATTACAAGCACTGAGACTGGGAACGAAAGTCAGTTCTTCTCAACAAGAAAAACGTGTTAGCGTACAGTAAACGTGACATACAAAATGTACGTTTATCAAGTAAATGTACCAGTATTCAAATTTAATATGGATATATCCTACATAGGTGTCTGTGGTGATGAAGCATGATGTTATTATCCTTTGTACTACAATTGCCAGAATGCATATAAGTTGATGCTGTCCTGGGTTGAAGGTTTCTCATAAATGAAATTTATATATGAAAACTATATTTTAGTATTTTTTGAATGGATTTGTTACAATTGTTCCCCTGTTACATCTTTTACACCAAATATGATTTTAATCTTCTCAGCTATGATCTTTCCTCATTGAAAAGTAAGGTTTTGTTACTGACTCCAAAAATCTTCCCACTGAAAGAATGTTGTATGATACATGGATGACTTAACTGGTACGTCACATTTTCAAGAAAATGGCTATGCCCATGTCATGCTAAAAGGCAGCACATCATGCCAAGAATATCTTCATTTATATATCTCTTGTACATTTTCATAAGGAACATTGTGCATGAACGGGAAGGAAAACATCTCATTTTCAGAATACCTACACTTATTCTTTGGACTGAGGATTCCTTTAAATTGAATACAGGTTAAGGTGGAATGACAAATTGAACATGAGCCAAATTATTTTCTAATGCTGTGAAATTTATTTTTCTATTCTCTCCAGGAATTTGGAGTAACAAGATGGATCGACCTCTGAAGCAGGAGCCCTTGTTTGAAGAAGGAGGTGAAACCGGTGATACAATTTCCTTGATCCCCATTCGTGTAAAAAAGGAGGAAAACACCTTCCATTCAGACAACACAGTTGCTAGACCAAACATCAAACCTACTCCAGAGAATCTTGGGTTGGCTACATCAGAAGGTGCAACAAGCAGCCATAACCTGCAAGCCCCTGGACGTGAAGATGATGAACCAGAAGAGAGCTTGTCGGATGAAGGTATTGGTCGGTCTCCTGCCATGCCGTCCCACTCTGAGGAGGAAGGAGGAACATCTTCAGTTATTGCGCAAGACACCAGGAAAGGATTATTATTGGACACTCTAGATAAGCCAATATTTTTCTGTGATGTCTGTGGTATGGCATTCACCGAAAAGAACCACCTCTCCCGTCACATGCAAAAACACACCTTTATTTGTCACTTTTGCGGCAAGCAATTTTCATCAGACTCTGAGTTGTTACAGCACGAGGATGTCCATAAGAAGGGCCAAGAGCACTGCTGCAAAGAATGCGATATTATCTTTGAGAGCAATGCTGCTTTACAGGAACACTATGGAGATCATGTGTATGCCTGCTCCATCTGTCCGAAGACCTTCACCAACCATATTGCATTGTTGAACCACGAAAATGGGCACCAGGATCCAAAGCTTAATTGCAACGGTTGCGGGAAGAGTTTCAATCGCTTGAGTAATCTTAAGGTTCATGAACAGAAACACTGCAGAAGAGGAAGCAAGGTCAGCAGAAACCTAAGGGCCAATAAAGGGCCAAGAGGCAGCGTTAGTCAAAGGAGTGCCAAGGAGACCCCGATACACGAAAATGGAGAAGACAATGGGACAGGGAATTCTGCTGAAGATGATGATTCCCAGGAACAGGATGATATGGCTGTTCCAGTGAAAAATGCTGTTGCACCAAAGTTGGGTAGTGATATGTATTTTGATTGCCCTGATTGCCCTAAAGCATTCAGCAACAGTGACGACTTTACAAAGCACAAGCTCAATCATCAAGGAAGTAATGGGTCCTTGACGAATAGTACTACTCAATCAAAAGCTCATGTAGGTCTGGCAACTTCAACATATGGCAATGGATTTGAATGCAAAGACTGCAAAACAACCTACCCTTCTTTAGGAGCTCTGCAAAATCATCTTTTAAAGCACATATATCCATGCCATCTGTGTGATAGTAGCTTCACAAATTTAAGACTATTTAAAAGACATGTGAACAGTCATAACCCAATCTACCCATGCCTTCATTGTGAGCGAGAGTTTAAAAAACCATATTACCTACAGGTTCATGTGGCGAAAATACACAGGCCTAGTGAAAAAGATGGAGCTGGCAAGAGTGGCATGAGCTCGACTGAGACTCTCCTAAAGGATACCAAAGAACCCCCATCCCATGAGCAACCAAGCCCCTGTGAATCGCCGCTGGAAGGAGAGATTAGGATGAAACATTCTCTTCAGCTAAAGTGTAGGATATGTGGAAAATCATACGCCAGGAAGTGTGACCTGACAAAGCATATGAATCATGGGAAGCATAATGGACCTCGTCTGCAGGCCAGTAGTGGCTTAAAAGTGGAAACACCAAGCCGTCAACATCAATCAAGTAGTACTGGACATGCTAAGTCACCACCATCTTTAAGCGCAACATTTCAAGGCATTATTCGTCCAAAGACAATCTCGATACAGTCCAAACTGATCATGGATAGGAATTCGGGGACGCAAGGAAATGATAGTTCAGTGCAAGATAGCAAGATAAGAGAACCGCCCACCGCAGAATTCCAATGCGAGTTCTGTTCAAAGATCTTTGCGCAGAAGCGATATCTTACTGACCACACAAAACGACAACATCGAGAGATGAACCATGAAACCAAAGTTGAGACGTCTAAAAGTGTGGTATTTCAATGTAGAAAGTGTCCAAAAAGATTTCATAGAAAGTCTGACCTCACAATGCACATGAAGCGAAGAAAGCACCCAGCCATCTCCAAGAAAGGCAAACAAGTAATCAAAGATTCTGAGACGGGAGGACTTCCAAAGATTGTCAGTAGGAAAGAAACACTGAACTCGCCTTCTTCAAGTTCAGACTTAAGCTGCAAGATTTGCTCCAAGACGTTCTCAAGCCGATATCGCCTTTCTGTGCACAGGACCCTTGAAAAGCATGATGATAGCATCAGTGTAAGACAGTGCAGTATATGTTCAAAGATCTTTAAACAAAAGAGATATCTCGCAGATCACATGAGGCTGTATCATCCGGAGCTTAGAATCAACATAAAAGCAAAAGGATCAAAGAAGGTGGATGGTTCAGTAATCCAGTCGAAGGGAAAGAGTAACATTTCGATGCACCTAAAGGATGGAAAGGTTGACCAGCAAGGAAAAAATGTGGTAGGTTCAGAGTTGGGAGGGATTCTAATGGATTTTAAGTGTAGTGAATGTCCAAAAGTATATAGCAGTAAACTTTACTTTCAAAGGCACATCACATCAAAACATCCAAACAGCAGAATGATTGATATGCTGGAGAAGTCTCAAAGAACAAAGTTCCATTGCAGGAAATGTCCCAAAACATTTCGCAGAAAGTCTGACCTCACAATGCATATGAAACAAGGAAAGCACCAAGCCACCCTCCAGAAAGGCAAAGGGGCAATCAAAAAGTTTGAGATAGGAAATGATGGTTCAGTGCAAGATAACAAGATGAGAGAACTGCCCACAGAATTTCAATGCAAGTTCTGTTCAAAGATCTTTGCCAAGAAGCGATATCTTACTGACCACAAGAAACGAAAACATCAAGAGAACAACAATGAAACCAAAGTGCTTGAGAAGTCTAAAAGTGTGGTATATCAATGTAGAAAGTGTCCGAAAAGATTTCGTAGAAAGTCTGACCTCGCAATGCACATGACGCGAGGAAAGCACCCAGCCATCTCCCAGAGAGGCAAACAAGTAAGTTCGAGTTCAGACTTAAGATGCAAGATTTGCTCCAAGACATTCTCAAGCCAATATCGCTTTTCTGTGCACATGGCACTAGGAAAGCATGGTGGCATCAGTGTAACCCAGTGCAGTATATGTTCCACGATCTTCAAACAAAAGAGATATCTCACAGATCATATGAGGAGGTCACATCCAGGGCTAAAAAGCAACATCACAAAAGGGAAGGGAAAGAGTAACATTTCTATACACCTAAAGCATGGAATGCACGGAAAGGCTGCCATAGTAGGTTCAGAGTTAGGAGGGCTTACAAAGAATTACAAGTGTAGTGTATGTCCAAAAGTATATGGCACTAACCGTCACCTTCAAAGGCACAGATCAAAAATTCATCCAGAAATGGTGAGGAAGTTTCAAGGAACAAAGTTCCAATGCACGAAATGTCCCAAAACATTTTGTAGAAGTTCAGACTTCAGCAAGCACATGAGTAGCGGAAAGCATGAAAAGGTCCATCAGCAAGGAAAACGATCCATTGCTTCACAGTCAGGAGGACTTCAAAAGGTATTCAAGAAGAAGGGTGAAGACATGAACCAAAATCAGAATTGCCAAAATAAATATGAGCCTATGGAAGTTCCAGTCATATCTTCAGAGTCTACCTTCGTCTGTACAAAATGTCCTAAAGAATTTGCAAGGAAGTGTGATCTTAAAGTGCACATGGAACGTAGCAAGCATGTAAGAACAAAAGAGGTTAGAACAGAATCGGTGTCGTCAAACCTGTCTCCATTGCTTACCCAAAAATGTACTCTATGTACCAATTCATATATCAATAGATCGAGTTTGTTGAGGCACATCAAAGGAAAACATCCAGTGCATCAGTGTCAGATCTGTCTAAAATCCTTTTCCTGCAAACGTTACTTGACAGCACACATCAAATGCAGACATCCCGAGTTGCTTATCCAAAAGTCCAATGGAAAGGGCTCATCAGTCGAGTGTCTCAAATGCTTTAAGTCATTTTCAAGGAAACATACTTTGACTCAGCACATGAAGAAGTGTCACTTACGAGATGCCCACCGCAGGGTCTATCAAAGCAAGAGTGTTTGTAAAGAAATGCCTACTGTAGGGTCTTCATCTAGATCTCACCAATGTCCTCAATGCCCAAAGGCTTTCCCTACTGCGTTTGGCTTGACCATGCACATAAAGCTGGGGAAGCATGTAAAGAAGCAGAGCAGAAATACATTTGAAAACACACAAGTAAGGGGACCCAAAGATTTATTCTACCAATGTGGGAAGTGTCCCAGAGTATTCAAGAGCCAAAGTGAAATGTCTTTGCACATGATGCGTGGCAAGCATGTGGCCAAAGAGTCGGCGCATACATACCTAAAATGTCCCAAATGCCCAAGGACATTTTCCAGAAAGGAATATCTACTCCAGCATATGAAGAAGGGTGAACACATAAACCAAAATCAAATCATCAAGGACACTCAAAAAATGGACACTACCAAACAAGAGGGGTCTTCAGGTTTCAAAAGGTTCAGGTGTAGCAAATGTACACTGTCCTTTACAAGTAAACATCATCTACAGAACCACATTCGCTCTAGACATTCGCAAAGTGAGGGTCAAGAGACAGTAGAGTTTTCTCGGCAAACGAGAGCAGTTGTTTCTGAGAAATCCAATGGATTATTACTAGATGGCAATGAAGTAGGAAAAACAGCACCTTTTTCTTCAGAGATAGAAAGTTCCTCGCAAATGGAACAAGAAGAGGCAGTGGTGTATTCTCAGCCGGCGAGTACAGTTTCTGAAAAATCCAATGAATTATTGCCAGATGGCAAGAAAGTAAGAAAACCTGCATCTTCTCAAGAGAAAGCAAGTTCCTCACAAATGGAACAAGAAGAGGAAGTGTTGTATTCTCAGCCGGCGAGAACAGTTTCTGAAAAATCCAATGGATTATTACCAGATGGCAAGAAAGGAAAAACAGCATCTTATCCAGGGATAGCAAATTCCTCACAAATGGAACAAGAAGAGGCAGTGGTGTATTCTCAGCCGGCGAGAACAGTTTCTGAAAAATCCAATGGATTATTACCAGATGGTAAGAAAGTAGGAAAAACGGCATCTTCTCCAGAGAAAGAAGGTTCTTTGAAAACGACATGGAAGTGTCCAGAATGTGAAAAAATCTTTGCAAGCAGGCCAGAACTAAATAGACATCAGGACACCCATGTCTTCATGTGCAATTATTGCAACCGATTTTACACAACACATAAAAGTTTGGAGGAACATGCCTGTGCGCAAAGAAAACGTGCCCCATCTCCTTCTCCAGTTGCTTCCAATGTACCAAAACCCAAGAACCCTGAGGTTGTCCACAAATGTGAGCTGTGCACGAAGTCGTTTCCATCCAGCGCAGACCTTGAAACTCACAAAGAGCAACACACGCTCAATGAGTTTAAAGATGATGCGACTACCAGTAGTGCCAGTGTGATGCCTTCAAAGAAGAATCTTTTCCTAACCTGTAGATTCTGTGACAAGGTGTTCACTTCTTTAAAATTGGTACAAAACCATGAGTGGTCTCATTATCTGTCATCTATGTAAACTAGATTGAAATTTCATGCATTGGTTTCCAGTTTTCTGCTCTTCTATTTGAGGATATTAGGGATGGCCGATAACATGGTTATCCACTTTGTCAATTGATCTTTTTACAGATTTTAAACCTTGTTTTATTATTTTTTGTTGTTGCAGTTCTTCATCGCTTGTGCCTTTGACTGCAACTGTATATTCTGGATGTGTGTGTGTGTACATTATAGATGTCAACGATTCCCCCCTTCATTTTGACCTACACTTGCTAGTTAGTGCTATGGTCACATTACCCAAAAGTAGCCTGCTCGGCGACCTAGCGGCGAGTTTTTACCCAATTTTGCATGGCCACTGAGCGGCGGCCGCCCAGGCACCGCTTGTTCTTAAGGCATCGCTCGGTGGCTGCTGAAGTTTTAGCGCAGAGTTAAAATTCGGACGGCGGTGACCGAGCGGTCGCCGCCAGGGCGCCGACCTTAATAGAGCGTTCAGCGTCGAGCGAATTAGGTCAAAAATCGAGGCCGCTAGGTCAAAGGCTGTCGAACAGTTGCCGCCCGGTCGCCGCTGGGAGGTCAGTCGGTCACTGGGCGGCGAGTCCAAAATCGATCGGCAGCCTTTGACCTAGCGTCTTCGATTTTGACCTAAATCGCTCGGCGGCAAACAGCCCGGTACCGAGCGTATTTTGGAGCCCCGCCGATCACTGGAGCGGCTGCCGTGCAATATCTTTGAAATTAGCCGGCGGCCGGCGGGAGACTGCTCGGTAATCGGTGGGTCACCAGTCGCTGGGGCTCTACAGCCTGCTCGACTTTTCCAAAAAATTGCTGGGCGATGCCTAAATTCCAGCGGTGACCGAGCAGGCTACTAATCTGTTGGTCGCCGCTCTGATTTGTGTCCATAGCTTAAATCGGTAACGCTTTTCACTATTGACACTATACTAGAATATGAAGGCATCTGAAGAGCCATGCTTTTCAGGATTTTTTCTTCTTCTCTGAATGTCTTCAATACTTGCATAATAACAATGATAACGCTCTCACCTCTCACCTCTCCCCAGAACTCAATCTTCTCTTTTAAGCGCAATGAAACATTGAAAATTCAGAGATATATGTGTATTTCTGAAAACTGTTTGACCAAAATATTATCTACTTTGAGATAACCAGAATTTTTGACAGCTTGACTAAGTGGACCCTTTTCTCCACATTTTAAAAATGTTTCATATATGCTTACAATTTTGAAGAATAGCACCTAACGCTAATCAATATTTGTTTAAACGTTAAGATGCATTTAGTTGGCTAAGTGTCCAGAAATGCCTGGTGAGCACGAGGCGTTTTTTCGATTAGGTAATCCCCCGCTTAAGTCTGTGCAGACAATCTTGCATACGCCATTGCATTCAAAGCATTGTTCGCACTGCCCATTTTACGTTTACTTTTCAGTATGATATCACTGACAATGAGTCGTAGCCCTGCTGGCTGCCGTCAGGCAAATAGGGACTTATAGATTTGCACGTCGATATAGTGGACTGCTACGTGTGACGTCCTTTTAAGTCACTGTGGCGTCCTTGCAAGGCTCTGATAGTGCCTCAAAAGGACTTCACACGTATCAGTCCTCTATATGTCGACGTTTAAATCTAAAAGTCGCTACTGACGCCCCATACCAATCGGGCACTGTAGCTTTGAAGTCGCACAGTGTTTGACATTGCTTAATACGTATGAATCTTATGCTTTAGGTTTCTAATGATATGTTTGTAAATAATGTCTGATACTAATTTTAATTGCAGATTAATAGTCAGAAATAACCTGTTTGTCCTTTGTCTGTTTTGTCAGATCGTTGAACAATTTAATGTGCTGGTCATCAACTTTATAATTAGTAAAAGGGACTACTAAATCACAGAAACTTATTCGATTTTGTTTTTCTTGACTATATCAATGAAATCGGTAATTTTATTTGCGAAGATTTTATCATGGAATAGACCATTTTTGCAATGTCACCAAATGTAAAATATACATGAACGTCTTTGTAAAGTGCCTCAAGACAAATTATCTTTCACCTGTAATGAATAATTCAATTTCAATGGTCAGAATGCAAAGTGCATAAATGACATGTGAATGTAATGTTTATCCTACTTTTGAAATACAATAATATGTACTTGTAATAGATGAAAGAAATAATTTGTATAGAGGCACATCACAAATACGCATGCATTACATTTGGTTTTCATAAGTTAGGTATATAGCTCTGTGATTGCGAGGAGTTTTTTGTTCAAATTAACGCTGATGGATATTCGTCATAAGTTTAGACGGGTATGGCTTAGAATTCATTCGATATTTTCATTGATTAATGACTTTGTTTTAAAATTTGCATCTAATAATGTTCTGCTGAATTTTTCTTGTACACTAATCATATAAGTAGATAAATTTCTTGTTGACCTTTTGGACTTTTAACATTTTTCAAGTTTGATAACAATTTAACGGTTTTATGTAATGCTTCTTAATCTTTGCCTAATTGTTTAACTTGTACATGATGCATTAATTATTTTGGTTCAGTCAATGTATCAAACATGTATACGAAATAATATGAATTGAAATTCGTGTTGATAGCAGAGCACTATATGCTATTTCGTAGGCCTGTTAATTTGAGTTCGAATTCTACTTGTTACCTCATTTTCACTCGTCAACGGTTTATAACCTCGTAGATATATTTTGTTTTGCATGTTAAGTGGACACATTGCAATGCTGTAACACGTATTTCGCTTATTCAAAGATATAACCAGGATATTGTCATGTGTTCTTTGTGCAATTTTGGCAAATAACGTACTTTCTGTCAAGAGGATAAACATCTGATTTTGACGAATAGTGTACGTTCCCGTCGTGAACAATTTCATGTTTTGCATAATTATGGGTGTGGATGGTTTGTGTTTACCGTGTAAACAAATTCTCTATCATCTATGCCAGTTTTGTTATTTTATATGTAGTTTATTTTTATATCCATTGATGTTCACTGATGTCGTTGTATAATGTGGGAGAGAAAATGCGACGAAGAACACATTATAGGGAGATATTTACAATTTGTCACAAGCAGGAGGCGAGATGACCAAGTGGTATCGTAGTGAGTAGTCACGTGACGCAGAGGACCCGGTTTCGAACCCAAGTAGAGTTACTAGCTAGTGCCCTTTGGTAATTGTTTTGCTTTTCCAGTCAAATCAAATGGTTCGCCTTTATGTACCATACTTCATTATCGAGTGTTCGAATCACACACGCGGAGAAACTTAACGGACATCATCCAAATTCTACATGACTGGGCACATGGCACCCAAGAGGTCGGAGAGCCTTCGGGCATTGTGACGTCTTGTGAGGCGATTCTTCAGAAGTTTGAAGAGTGTCTGAATCTGAATATTTATACGCAAGACCTAATTGTATATATTCCTGTA
>BEXV01001566.1:70367-82200 GCA_003118195.1 Hemicentrotus pulcherrimus
TATCTCTCACAGACCATGAGAGAAACAAATTTACCAAATATATGAATTAGTAGGCGGTTTCCCAGCAATTTTTTTATCATCATGTATTAGTCAAAACATATTCTTTCACATGATTGGTAATGAGAGCTTTCATTTCATTTTTTGAAATTGGGGCGTTTCCAATACTGGCCTTTACCTTTAAGCGTTTTTAACCGGCGACGCGGCCTTTTACAACGCTCATTCTCGCGGGGGTCGCACTGAGAGCGACAATTTCCTCGTAGCGTCCAAACCTACGACGATATTCAGCTGTATTAGCATTCGGAGACGAGCTTATGCGGGGCTTACAATACCCCGTAGTCAGCACTTGCATTGCCATTCGCAAAAGTCCCTAGAAGGGCGCTTTAGCAACGAGACGAAAGGCAAAGACGACGGGAGAAACCACTTAACCGGCCACTGCTCCCGTCTTCATTTTTATTGTGTAAAGAGCGCTTTTACAAACACTACGGAAGGCGCAGACGAGGTTAACAGAGCAAAATATTCAACCTGCGCATGTGCGAACCAGAATTTTCTCCGTCTTGTTGATTTTCACGACCGTTCTCATCCATAATAGCATTCGTTCCATAAACTCAATTAAGAGCTGTATCGCCGTACAATAGACCATTTTTCGTAATGTAACCAAACTTGATGCATTAGTTTTTGTGAAGTGCCTCGAATACAAATTATTTCATTCACCTAATAATAAGAATAATAGTATTTCGTCCAATAGACAGAATTTAAACTGCATACATTATTTGATCTCGGTTGAGTGAATTCTCCCGTCCTCTTTGCCTTCCGTTGCGTTGCTAAAGCGCCCTTTTAAGTGGCTGACTACCGTTAATAAAGTCTATTCATTAATAAAGTTCATTCGTTTACGTGCAGTTGTCAAGATAAGTCGTAGATGGCGTTAACCAGTACTTGCCAAGCATGCTACACCCCCTTCAAATGTAATATCATTTCGATGTCAAGCCGGTATCCTCGGTTATTTCGTTTTCATTAAAATATAGCTCGTCCATCATCGCTAGCCTAGCCATCGCAAATTGAAATTGATTATATCAACGCAGCAAATTCGGGCAGAAGAGTAGCGCATTTCCATCAGCTAAATCAATGATAGGCAAGACAAGGTTGGGCGTGGGCGAAAGCGATAAGTCCATTCTTGTCTCATTGACCTGATCACGTGACCTGTGTTTTTTCAACTGACGTTTCATCATCTCAAGATCATTTGTCATCGGGGCTCATGGAATCGTTGTTGTGTGACGATTGTCTTCTGCTTCTTGCTCGCAATAAGGAATTTACCTTCACGTCATTCAATGACGATAGCTGTAATCATCGGACTCGTTTCTCTGGCCAGCGCCATGCATCTCACCGGTTAGTTTTTATATTTTATCTCCCTCCTCTCTCTCTCTCTCTTTCCCACCTCCCAATATCTCACCCCTCTTCCCACTCTCCCTTTTCGACCTTTCCACTTTCCCCATCTCTATTTCCCCTCCTTCCTCCCCTCTCTCTCTTTTCTACCTTTCACCATCTCTCTCTCCCCTCTTGTTCTCCTCTTCCCTCTCCATCTCATCCTCTCTCTTTCTCTCTCTTTCCTATCTACCCCATCTACACCCATCTACACCCATCTACACCCATCTACTCTACACCATCTCTTTCCCTTCCCTCTTTCTCTGTCTGTCCATCTGTCTCGGTCTCTGTCTGTTTCTCTCTACCCTCCCCTCTCTAGCTCTCTATGTTGATTGATACAAATTTCTGATGTCCACCATTGTTATACTTAGTGCTTGTTTAGTGTCATATATTAATGACAAGCTCATCAATATCAATACTGTGCACAGTGAGGGCCTCGCAATTTTACCACGACTTAAGCCAAACTCCCAGCATGTAAGAAAGCATGTTTTTAAGTTTTTTTAAAATATTTCCTTCACTTGGTTTGAGTGTTGGAAATGTAGATTAATGCCTAAGGACATCATTGATGTAGCTGGACTCGAACCGCGCACCACGTGACCCACAGTCCTATGATATATCCACTTTACCACAATTCGTTTACAAGGATATTGCTATAGTAACCAACTTTGATTTAAACTTATTATTTAATTCCTGATATGAATAAAGTTTAAAGTTACAAGTTTTAAATTTATTTCTTTCACATTTTACAAAAAAAGAATTTACTTAAGGAGAACTTCAAATGAAATATACTAAAAGTATCAATCAATTCTTTGTGAAGACGTCGAAATTAATTGTATCGAATAGTAAGTTATGCTGGGTGAAATGTTTGGAACATGTTAAAAAAATCAGCTTGTGGATTATAGGTTCCCCTAATTAAAATCATATGAAATTTAATTGAAGTGGTTGCAATGGCGAAGGACATAACAGTAATAATAGGTGGGCAAGAAGGCATTAACATAAGATGATATACAAAGTAAGAAAAGAAAATACAGCAAACAAAATAATTTGTTACCAAATAAATGTCAAGTAAGTCACTTTAAAATCTTGAGGTCATTGATCGAGGTCACTCGAGCTAGGCAGTAGACTTGAATAATCATGAACATATACAATTATACAGAGGCGACAATTTTAATGTAATTTTCAATGTAGAATATCATAAGTACTTTAATTACGATGTGACTCATATGAATATTTAAGCTGACGCTTGAAACAATTCAACGACGGTGGTTATGTTATCTCCTTGTCCAGCGCATTCCAAAATGTTGGTCCTGAATGGATTATTATTATATATCATATTATATTTTTGAATATATATTATATTATATCATATTGAGTGCAAATACAATGGAAAGGTGAGCACAATCAATTTGTCTGATGTGATATGAGTGGACCCTGGGTAAATCACCTTTGTTAAGCTGGTACATGAAGATACCAAGACAATAATAGTACAACTCGGGTATTTATAGTATGTTGTCAGTACGAAAATACGCGAGCGAAAATCAGCAAAGTTAATTTGTCTAATTGATCATTTTTATATAACGAAAAATTCACTTTCGAACAGTTCACCCATGCTAATATACCATAATTTAGATAGGGTGATAATAATGTAGCATATACAATGTGTAATACATGAGAAGGAAAATAACATACGTTATTTTTGTTGAAATATCTCTTTATTCATCATATTTTTCTTTGAAACTGCCATAGGGGTAATTTTTAAATGGTTTGTTTTGATCAATCTTGATTGAGAAGGTAAACATTTTTTCTTTTTATTTAACATCTTTTCTTTATTCACCATCGTATTTTGTTTCCATCATGTCCATGTCTGTTAAACCTGAACTCTACCTACAAGATCTGTTTATAAATAGTTTGTGCTTTATAGACGAGAAGTCACAAATTATGAACCTTCTCTGGGGACAGTTACCTGCGCAATTACAGAACGAATACGCATGTCATTCATCCAAGTAAACTTTGCATAAAACTATTCAAACATAAGTATATTAAGTGACAAATTAACATCAAATGAAAAGCAATGCACAAATGTCACATATGTATGCCTAATCACGAAATTGAATGCATGAAGACATACCACCGTCTGCCCAGCGCTAATTTGAATGCTCTTTGCACGCTTTTCTAAATTGAATGCTCGTTTTGCACGTCTCCGTGGCAAAAGTATGAAATCGGATGCTACTAAATCAAATTGAATGACGCAATAAGCTTTTTGAATATTGATCTACATAGTCATTCAATTTCGCACGAACTTGAATGAACGTAATGTTGATTCGGATGCCAAGTTTACGAAGTTGGGCGGGAAAACCTATAATATTGAATGAGGGTCTATATTGTTATAATCATCTTGTTTCTGTTGTAAAGATGGGGCATGTCCCACCGGATGGGTCAGCGTAGGATCCAGATGTTACCATTATTCCACTTCTGCTACACCCCAGTCAGACTTGAAAACATATTCACAGGCTGTATCATCTTGTGACTCCATTGGTGGACAAATTGTTGTTTTCGACAGCACCGATGAGATGGATGCACTTGGTAGTGCAATGGCAGACGTACAGTCATACTATTCCTTTTTCTGGATTGGTTGTACGGACCAGGCCGTAGAGGGTACCTTCATGTGTGAAGACGGTACGCAACTAGCTCTCGACAGTGGTAAGTTCACACATAAAAACAAATGTAAAAAAAAACAAACAAAAAAAAACAAAAAAAAAACAGCCATGTTATAATATTCCTCTTATTGTAAAAATAAAAACATCTTTTCTGTTCGTTATCATGCTTGTTGTGTTACCATTGATTAAATGTTACATTCGGTGCGTATCTTTACATTTTAAAATTAGAGAATAAAGTAAAATGCTCTCAATACCGAAATATCTTAAAGCACAATTACATTGTTCATTTTTACATTTCTTGGTAACTTTTCAAGGACAATCTAATATTCGTTATTAGTTTGGATGAAAGCAGAAAAGGGAGAAACAAAAAAAATTTGATTTAATAAGAAAAGTATGAATGGTTGAAATATGAAATCCCTTCATCTATCCGAATCTCGATTTGCAATTTGGACTGTAGTCACATCCAACTCCCCTGTTTGTCATATCAAGAAATATTATAAGGCTTAATTTCTGTTTTTTCTAAACTCTTTTTCCTTTGGGGCAAAATGAAATAATATCATCATAGGTCCTCTAAAAATTAAATACCCTACAGAAACTTAAATTTAAGTCATTTAGTGTGTTGGAGCAAATAAGAGTATGATGTAAATACATCACTACACTGATCACTGTGACGTTACTATTTTCAGCCAATTTGAATTCCCGTTAATACGTATAGTGATTATAACCTTTTGAAAATCCACAACTTTCGTACTGTTTGTCCAATTTGCTTCATGCTTTCCCCAAGTTTCTCCTGTACGTATTTTGCTTTCTTTAAAGCTTATCTGTACTAGTTTACATGAGGGATTAGACTGCCCTGCAAGGTCACTGGACAGATGGTTATCTCATCAAATCAGCTCTCAATTAACATAAGAAAAAAGGATCATGGGGGACCAATGGTCACCGATTAGGAATTGTTTTATATATAGAGGGCGCAAGTAGCTACAAGTAGTGCAGTGGACCTTCAAGATCAATTTGCTAGTAAGGTTGAAGAGTTTTTTTTTTTAAAGGCAGTGTATTTTATACTGGCACTATTTAAGATGTAAACAAAATTCATTCACTGTGTGATCTGTCTTAATACGATTTGCTGGATAACTTTACTGTAGTTTATTTATGTTTGTATACATATATTTCTGTGTTTACGCAATGTACAAAATTCTGCAATTCAGCCATCTGGCTCCAAATGAATTTTCAATGAAACGATTACCATTACCAATTATGTATGCTGCCATGATCTGCGGCTCACAATATTCCAATAAATCGACAGCCATGTCCCACAATGCTTATTAAACTGGTGACGCACGCCTGGTGATGCTTGTGTACAGGAACATGAAATCGCATTAAGCACGCCTTCTCTGAATCCCAAAGCAGTTGCAATTACATTTCAGCAGTGATATCGATGTCGGTAAGGTACAATGCGTTTAAAAAGTGATTAACGGTGTTGATATGTTTTAATTCACACAGCCTTGTGGCGTAGTGGTATTGGACAACCAAGCAGCGCTGGTTCAGGAGGAGGCGACAATGACTGTGTTTTATATGTCCCAAATAATAATGGCTTCGAAGATAGACCATGCAATTACGGACACTCTCGACTTTGCGAAGGTGATTTTATTTTCCTGATTTTATAAATAATATACAGAACAGGAAGGTACAGACATAGTATTGTTTGGTCACTTCATTTTTCCCTATTCCTTCTCGAACTTACTTTCTTTAAAAAAGTACTGCATCATTCTGCTGCCGCTTTAGCTTCTTTTCCTTCATTTTATTGTCCTATTCTTTAATAATCATTTCAAAACACTTTTATATTGTATACTGCTCTTGCATACAATCACTATATAAAAATTAAAAAAAAAAAAATAGTTTTCTACATTTATGATACCATTATTTAGCTTTTATCCATATATTATTCTTTGCATACTAAACAGTGATGTGTAGACTAGTTTATGTAAATTAACTTAGGTTTGAACCATATATTCCGTTCTCAACACGTTAATGGAGGGAAACCGGGTTCGGCTTGTACATGACACATGCAACCTGATAACAGATCGATTGAAGGTATATCGATCGCTTTATATTAATAATAATATTCAATTCTTGTATAGCGCATAATACGTTATGAAATAACATCTCTGTGCTCCTCCAAAGAGCTTTGTAAATTATTAGATTAATAGCCTAGCTATAGCTCCGACAGCCATCATTTCATTTATCTCCTCTGCCAATGTCTTGCCAAAGGAAATTAGTGCCGCATTGGGACACATTCCGGTGACATGTCCCCTCGACCACTTCAACTCTTTAGTGGCTGTAAAAAAAAAAAATTACTTCGATTGTTAAATCCGAAACAGTATTTTCGGCAAAGATCAGCGAGAAGGCATTTGGATTTCCCTTTATAATTGACATTCCTCCCGAAAATTCTAAATAATTTAACGAGTTTGATGACATTGTTTGATGACAATGATTATCAAGTGGAACTAAACATCCTGCTGATGATCGTCTGGAGGGTCACGACATTCAGGTTGATCAGAAATCAATCGATAATGTAGCTTGTTTATTAAAAAAATATTTACCTTACAGCAGTCCCCATCGCTCGAATTATTTCACGTTCTCAATAATTTTGCGGTTGGTGTATTTTATCCATGTATGTCTGATGAACACAATTCCATTATGTAAAGATTAAATATTGAGACAGATATGAAAAACGTAAAAGTTAAAAAAATTGACAAAAGATTCGGGTTCAACAACGAAAATCAAATGGAGTATAAATTCTGCTAAAGATTTTATTGATAAAATCGATCAAAGTCTAATAGGAAATTTACATCATGCTGATGATCATCTGGAGGTTCAAGAAATTCAGGTTGATCAGGTATCAGTCCATTTTGTTGCTTTAATATTTACAATATTGTAAATGGGTACCTGGCAGGAATTAATTCCTTGAAATGCTAGAGCGCCGCAGTGGCTGCCTTGCTAAAGCTAGGGTAATAATCAGGGCAGCGCCAGGAGCGTCACAATGTGACAGACATGTGCGCTATATAAGAAGCCACCATTATTGTTATTATTATTAATATTTACCTTACAGCGGCCCCAAAAAAGTGGAATGGTAAAAACCTAATGAAATCATAAATGAAACCTTGTAAACCTGGTCGAAATGTGAAGACATGGTTTGATGCTAATTGTTTTTGGTTAAGGGCTCATTATTTTCATCTAATAGATCTTACGAAGATAAACAAATCTGATAGTATTGAAAAGGAATATACAAAAGTTAAGAAAATGTATTAAAAAGCTATTGGTTCAGCTCAAAACAACTTTGATATAAAAATCCTCGGTAAATAAAGAAATTTTAGAAGTAATTAGCTGCAAGCTATTTGAAAATAATTAATTCAGCTAACGGTTTAAGTAATGAAAAAAAAAAACCTAATTGAAATTCGTTCCCCTGAACAATGTTTTCGTAGTCTGAGCCAAAATCATAGATAATGCAAATATATACAAACCTGAACTATTTCATTTGAACAATCAATGTATCAATCGTTTTATATAATAAGCAAGGAAAAGCAAAACACATCAAATAAATAGGCTGAAAAACGGTGAGACACATGGCGATGACTTTGTTCTCAATGAATGTTGAAGTGTAGTACAAATTCTGTTTTATCAGTAATCATTGTTTTTTTATCATTGTATTTGAAAGTGGAATCGTACCATCTGAATGGACAAAAGGGTTAATTCACACTCTTTATAAGAAGAAAGGAAATCCTAGTGTATCGATTTATATCTGCGGCTGCAGCGAGGTCGATAACAAATCAAAGTCTAAACAGAGGCTTCTAAGGGAATCCATAGCTTTAATTGGAGCAATTATTTCGTTCCAATTTATTCCGTACAAGTACATTCCTTCCGTTTGGATACATCACAGATTAAGAATCATAAATACAGGTACATAATAGCATCATCAATGTAGCAATAAACCAGTCTCTTTGAGAAACTCATAAAATAATGTACATTGTGTCATGATCTTCATAACTCATTAAAATAACCCCAGTTCCTATTCTAGTCCATCTGCATTATGGCTTTACATAAATACAAACTCACACTACAAGTGTCTCAAGTGGACTTCATTATAGCTTGAATAAACAATGAACTAAACAATAATAAATTCCAAATCTCTACTTGCTTCAGCATTCTCATAATATATCTTCAAATTAATTAACAATATCTTTACATTAATATCTTATATTTAGCATTAATTCCTTTACTGTTATCATTAGCCTTAATATAAAGTCAAATATACATATATCATGACAGCATGGGCTTGCATGTCATACATTACATTACATACTAACATCAACATCTCTCAGTAAGAAGTTCCAAACATACACACTGAATTCCACTTTATGTTTCAACATTTCATAGAAATCCATTAAATATACAACAAAACTAACCTCTTTGCCTAACATAATGACAACCTTATGACTGAAATCTCCTTGATGCTCTGGCAAAAAGGGAATTCTTGTACCTCAACACAACCATGTCTATGTAGCCTTCTGAGTGTTTAATATTAAGTGATTACCAATAGATGGCGCTATACTAGGCACCTTGCCTGAGGAAGTGCTATAACAAGTATAAATGTATTCATGTCATGCATCAATAATACAAGAAACAAATGACCTGGGTTGATCAAGTAATTAAGTGCAACAGTCACAACAACATCTCTCTTCAAAAGAGTGGGTTAATTGTGCGTTTATTGACTACAGGAAGGCATTTAATTTGGTTGACAGGAGCTGTCTTTTTTAAAAATTCAATTAAATTCAATTATTTCAACCATAAATATACGTATACCATAATGCATGGAAATATAAAAACAAGGGGTTACGAGCCCCTAAAGAAATTTGAATACAAACTTGTGGTTGGGGCACCAACCATGACGTATACATGTATATATATCGAGATATTAGAGAAACCGAACAAAAACAACATAAACGGTATATTTTTTTTAATAGCACAAATTCTGTTTGATCAGTTATTATTAGGTTTCATATTCAACATTGTATTTAAAAGTGGAATTGTCCCATCTGAATGGACGATAGGGTTAATTGACCCTTTTTATAAGAAGAAAGGAAACTCTAGTTTATCGATTTATGTTTCTCTTCAAAAGAGAGGGTTTATTGTGCATTCATTGACTACAAGAAGGCATTTGGTTTGTTTGGCAGGAGCTCTCTTTTTAATCAATTCAATTCAATTTATATCAACCATAAAAAATAAATTAAAAAATTGACATACATTATTGAGAAATTAAAGAAACCGAGCAAAAACAAAAACAAAAACGGTAATACAATATATACAAGAAAAAGATTATAAAGACCTATTATGAGCATAAAACATTTACAGTAAAGCACCGGCCATGAGCGCACATGGACACGACGTCTAGCGACAATAGGGACTTTTAGATTCTGCATGACGAGAACGTGGACTGCCCTTTTAAGGCATTGTGACGTCCTTTTAAGCCATTAGCAGTGACGTCACGTTGCCTTAAAAGGGCAGTCCGCGTTCTCGTCGTGCAGAATCTAAAAGTCCATAATGCGTCCCTATGCGCCCGGGCACCCCCTAGCCGGTGCTTTACAGTATTACAAAACATTACAAAACATAAAGTTCGGAATAAATTACTTAAGAACAATGTTGATGGTAGCTTTTTCAATGTAATTAAGCATATTTATGCTCAGGCTAAGTCATGTGTAATTTCTGGTTCGGAAAAGTCTTTATTTGATTGTAACAATGGTGTGCGAAAAGGAGAACATATATCTCCGATGCTATTTGCCCTTTTTATTGAATGATTTCAAACAATTCATTTGCGAAGAGTTTGGAGGAATAGATATGAAACCTGACAAAATTGATGCAGCTGCGTATCAAAACGGCATAGATGAATTTATCATGCTTTTTACATGGATCGGGAAAATTGTGTATGACACCGACTATATTGTCAGAATAATCTATTTTAAAGCTAAATTTTCGGGTCACGGTAAAAAGCCATGGCTACTCGATGATCTCAAGATTGTAAAACTAACTTTGGGGCAATTGCAGTTTCGACATAATTTTGGGTAAAAGTGTTCACCTTATCCCTCAAAGCAGTAATTTTTATATTTCTTAATAGCTTTATTCGATTTATAGGCAATAACTTTAGTTCAATTTTCCCAATACAGTTGAGTCAACTCAAGACCCGACAACTGCGACTCCTCGACAGACTACTGCCAAAGACCCGACAACTCAGACTCCTCAACAGACTACCGCCCAAGACCCGACAACACCTACTCCTCAACAGACTACAGCCCAAGACCCAACAACAACAACTCCTCAACAGACTACAGCCAAAGACCCTACAACTGCGACTCCTCAACAGACTACAGCCCAAGACCCTACAACTGCGACTCCTCAACAGACTACAGCCAAAGACCCTACAACTGCGACTCCTCAACAGACTACCGCCCAAGACCCTACAACTGCGACTCCTCAACAGACTACAGCCCAAAACCCTACAACTGCGACTCCTCAGAAGACTACCACCAACGATCCTACAACACCGACTCCTCAACAGACTACAACCCAAAACCCGACAACCCAGACTCCTCAAAAGACTACCACAAACGACCCGCCAACTCAGACTAAAGCACAAGCTGTCAATCAAGTATCAACCAAATCAAGGGTCTTCTCTCTGGCCAAGGGTAACGAGGGACGCAATCTGATTGGCTACTGTCTCACTGATCACGTGATGGAGACCGTGCAAATGGAGAGCCTGATACGGTGTTCTATGATGTGCAATGGCATCGCAGGGTGCAAGTCGTTCAATTACAAAGGTGGCGTTTGCGAGCTGAATGATGAAAGAAAAGAGAGTGTAGGTTCTAGATACTTCGTTCGGTCTGATGGATGCACCTACTATGAACTAGCTTGATCTTGGAAGGTTATCAGAAAGATCTTGTCCCCTTAACATAAATGTTTGCAATCTATTTTGTCATTTTAAAACGACGATTCTGATTGGTAGATGGTCATCCTTTAAAGAGAAGGTTGAGTTGTGGGAAGAGGTAAACAAATAGTGTGTGGGCGTTATCATTGTTATTTTGCAAGGGTGGAAGAACATCAGATTACACATGTTCCCTGAAAAGCATGGCTCTTCAAATGCCTTCATATTCTAAATATGACATGAAACATCGTAAAAATCGGGGGGAGGTTTTTTTGCCGTGTGCTCGTGTAGTCCCATATACATCATTCTGTGTACAGGGCTTGTAACTTTGCCAAGATTTGGCCAAATTTCTTATCATTTTGGTGATTCCAGAACCTTGCAATACACACGAATACTTATATACCAGATGATCAACCTTTTCTGATATATTCCACACCGTTTCTTTCACAATGCAATCGCATGACCAGAACTCAATTTTATCTTTAAACAGCGTGTGCATGCAACGATGGTCGTGTTTAGCCATTGCCATTTTGCAATTGATACGAACTTTGGTGTCACGGGACCCATTAATCCCAGTGCGGGGAATTATACGAATCATGTAGTTTCAACTTTATATTGTTTTTAGCAGGAAACAACAAACTAGAATCATGAGACTCTTACGTAACAGACCGGCTTATGGATTAATAGCCAATGGCTTAACCACTCTATTGACTGCCAAATTATTTAAAACTTACAATGTTAAATTACCTGGGGGGTGTTTCATAAAAGCTGTTCATAAAGTTAC
>BEXV01001566.1:86644-100223 GCA_003118195.1 Hemicentrotus pulcherrimus
ATTTAAGCATCTTTACAGACATATTCAAATCGTTCAATGATCTTTATTGATAATGACACCATTTGTTATTTATTTTAGGAGAATTTATATGTATATATATCTTTTTGAACAATTTTAGCCCCAAAACTTGTTTTTGGCTATTCGTGATAAATCAAATGGATCGTGACGAAGACTATGTTCCTGAGCCGCTAGCGTCGCGATATATCGATATCTTGTCTGTCATGGCTTCGTGAAACGGTTTATCCACTTCATAACATCTCCGTAGGTCGCCGACAAAGATATGACTGTCATGGAGTTGGTTCCGAGAAACGGCCCCCAGTGGTTGGGAGCAGTGACAACTCGCTTGTCGCGGAAGTTGTCGCTCATCTTGGCAAAGACAGCTTCGTGAAACCCTTAGCTGACAAGTTGGGCGACAGTGGCGAGATGTCGTTGATCTTGTAGTTATGACGGTTTCGAGAAACGGCCCCCTGATTTCTGCATTTTTGTTAGGGGAAATGGAAAATGGCCTGACCTGAAAATACTTGCCGCGATTCTCGTGCATGCGCAAAGCATAATTACACAAACTTATATTGCGATAAATATTTGTAACAGGTGCATCTTTATAAAAGCAGATTAAAAATTAAAACAATGATGGTGAAAGCTTGGGCAAAATATGATTAAAATTATAAAAACTAGGGCCTACACGGAACTCTGTCTCGATGTGTGCAGTGTTGTACTTCTTTAGTGTCTTCATAGCCTATTTCTTATTCGTTTGTCCATCAAAAGCTGGCTAAAGTTGGGTTTTTTTTGGTGTTGATTTTATACATTGTAGCTGTACACAAATTGATAATGATGATTAATTTTATCATCATCCTCTTTATCATCATTATCTTTTCCTTTATTTGTATTATTAGTAATAGTATTATTATTACTGGTTCATAATACTTGTACACTTTAATTGAAGGAATCAATCCAGGCGATCGAATTGCTCCTTCCTTTAAAAACCAAATTAATTAAATTCTATTACAATGGAGTGGGAAGTCAGTCATGCAGTTAGTAATAGCAATTTACAATATTAACCTACTTTATATACAAGGTGTTGAATATAATTATTATTACCTTATTTTCATTTATATCTTAAAGTCACTAGGGAATTGAGTTGGCGAGTAGAGTTGCAGAGCAGGAGTAGGAGAGTAGACTCGACGTTTCGGACAGGTCGACTGGACGTCTTCACTCCGAAGACGGACAGTCAACCTGTCCGAAACGTGCAACTCTACTCGCCAACTCAACCAGCTTTTCACATCTACTTAACTCTCCTACTCATCCAGTCTTCTACTCAACCTCTCATTCTGTCTACAACTTTTCTGGTTTACAGTCCTTTTCAGGACTACACTTGAAAGATACTCTTCCTTCAACCTCCACTCTCTCGCCTCTCCATTTCACTTCTACTTTTCATCCACTTTCATCATACCTCCTAGGACTTTTCACATGGTGTACCGTAAACCTCTTCCGCGATACAAATACCACCATGCAAACCTTCATACATCATATTTTAAATAATCAAAAAATAAACACTCTTCAATGGTCAGCCAATGACGTCGACACTTTCTTTCTCATCATCACTAAACAACTAAAATGAAAACTAATTAATTGAATGCAGACAAAAGAGTGGGACAAGGGACGTGGGCAAAAGCGTTGAATACCTTTTTGTCTCATTTAACTGATCAGTAACCCGTTCGATTTTAAAACTGACGTTTCATCGTTTCAAAATCATTTTTCATCGGGACTCATGGAATAGTGATTGTGTGACGATTGTCTCTCGGTTCTTGCTTACAATCGGGTGTGGATCCTCACGCCATCCAATGATGATATCTATCATCATGGTACTCGTTTCTTTGGTCAACGCCATGCAACCTACAGGTTAGTTTATAATTGTATCTTCCCCCATCCTTCTCTCTCTATCTCTCTCCCTTTCCCACTAACTAATCTCTCAACCCCTCCACCCCTCTCTCTTTCTATTTATCTTTCTATATATTGCCCACCTCTCCCATCCCACCACTCCCTCTTTTTCTCAACCCCTTCCATCTCTTTCTTTCTGTCTGTCAATCTCTCTCTCCCTCTCTATGCTGATTGATATGTATTTCTGCGTATCCAGACACCTACCCCCCTGGACATCGATTCCCGGGTAACCACCCTATAGTCAAGTACCCCTAGGAAAACTACCCCTGGGCAACTGACCGCCGGACAACTAACCCCTAGGAGAGTTGTCAGGGGGTAGTTGTCCAAGAGGATGGTTGTGGCAGGGGTTAGTTGTCCGGGTGAAGTTGTCCTAGGGGGTAGTTTTCTTAGGGGTTACTTGTCTGGAGAAGGGTAGTTGTCAGGGGGTAGTTGTCCCAGGGGTAGTCGTCCTAGAGGGCGGTTGTCCTAGGGGAAAATTGTCCTAGGGGGTAGGTGACTTGGGATGGTTATCCGGGAATGCTTGTCGGGGGGTAGGTGTCCTAGAACCATATTTCTGATGTGCACCATTATTAATAATTAGTCTTGTTCAGTGTAATTTGTTTATAGCTCAAAACTATCAAAACTGTGCTTAGTGAGGGCCTTGCAGTTTTACAATGGCTTATATCCAAACTACCAAGATAAGAACCTCCACGCATCCAGCATTTAAGAAAATGTATTCATTGTATTCCCCTTCACCTGGGTGGAGTGTTAAAAATGTAGTTTAATGACTTGCCAATATACATAAGTACTACTGCAGGACACGAACCACGAACAACGTGACCCACAGTACTATGACGTATACCCTAGACCACGATACATATTCAAAGACATTGTGAAAGTTACCAGATTGGGTTGACACTTATTATTTCTGTCCTACCTTAAGTGAATCAAGAAGCATTTGTAATATTCAATGACAGAACACAAGGAGAAGGTCTAAAATGTTATCATAATTTATTTTTCTGTCGTAAAGATGGGGCGTGTCCCACTGGATGGGACAGTGTAGGACCCGGATGTTACAAGTTTACTCTCAGCTCATCCATGAAAGACGTGATGAAATACCCAGAGGCTTCATCCTCTTGCAACTCTACAGGTGGAAAACTTGTAGTTTTCAACAGCTTCAATGAGATGGTAGAAGTAGGTAATTCATTGTACGTACAGGAACATATGAATCGCACCTATGGATCCGATTATTTCTTATGGGTCGGTTGTACGGACCAGGCCGTAGAGGGTACCTTCACATGTGAAGATGGTACGCAACTAGATCTGGACAGTGGTAAGTTCACACATAAAAACAAATGTAACCATAGAAAACAGCCATGCTATAATAATATTCTTATCTCAAAAAATACATCTTTCTTTTGGTTTAATTTTTTGCTTCTGTTCGTTATCAAGTTTAATTATTTGTTATTGTTGTTTTGATATGAAACTCGGTGCGTCTTATCTTCAATTGTGAACATTAGAAGATATTAAATAATTTCATAACCGGAACATCATGTAGCCAAATTAAAATGTAAATTAAAAAAAAAAAAAAAAATTGACACTACCATTTAAACAATTCCTTCATTTCTTTTTTTTAGGGCGATCTAGCCTTTTAATGAGTTCATTTGAAATAAAGTAGAAAAAGGAGAAACAGAATAGAGAAAGTTTGAAATAAATCGGTCCAAATAACAAAAAGACTACATGTAATTTCCAATTCTTGTCTCTATGCGAAGATGATTTTATGTCAAAATTTGATATATGTTATACAGAACAAGAAGACATAATAATGTTTATTCCTACAGACTTGTGGAGTGAGGGTGGACAACCAACGAGCGCAGGTTCCGGAGGAGGCAACAATGACTGTGCTTACTACTTCCGACCTTATAATAGCTTGAGAGATGCTCTTTGTATACCGAAGCAAGCAGATGCATTCTCCCTATGCGAACGTAATTATATTGGATAATATGACAAATGTTATACAAAACAGGAAGACATAGTTCATTGTTTTTCCTTTTATTTCACAAATTTATTTTCTGTAAACAAAAAATACGAAATCATTCTGCTGCTGCTTTGGCTTCTCTTACTTCATTTTCTCGTCATAATCCTGAATAATTATTTAATTTAATCTTTACATTGACTACTAGCTTTTGCATGAAGCCATTAAAAAAAATCGTACATTTGTGATACCCTATGTAGCTTCTATATCCATTATAATAATAATAATAATACATAACATTTATTAGGCGCTTAATACTGATGTTTCTAAGCGCACGGTGTTCTGATTAAGAGAAGACTATAACCCGTTGAATTAAATCAGAAGAAAAAGCAAAAATACAAAAGTAACATAGATAAGGTAAGGAAAACAGTGGCAATCAACTAAATAATAAAGACAAATATGGTGCGCACCTCCATTGCTAATAATGTGCATACCAAAAAGTGATGTGTAGATGGTTTAATGTACATGAACGTTGGTTTTAACTATGAACTCCATTCTGAACTCGCGAATATAGGCAGCTACAGGTGATTGGAAGAATCGTTAGTACACGACTCATGCAGCCTGATAAGAGAACGATTAATGTAAAGTGGTCTTGTTTTTTTAAAACTTCACGTGCATCCATTGCTTCCTTTGAATTATACGCGCGAGTCGAAATATGTTCAGTTAATATTTTTCGTTATACTGTTCAGCAATCAGGAGCGACTTTCATGCCTTTAGTTTTGACCGACCAGAGGCCTAGAATCTTCATCCGTTGTATATAGCACAACATATTGATTGGGTTTTATTCATGCGCGTAGAATACAAGGTTGCAAAAGCTGGATATAAAGTTAGTATTGGGTGCGCGCAGTAGATACACGCATTTTGACCGTGTCCCTCAAAGTTGTCTGTATTGATATTCTTTATATTCGATTTACAAGCAATAAATTCAGCTATTTTTTTCCAATACAGTTGTGCCTTTGACTCAAAATCTGACAACTCATACGCCTCAACAAACTACTACCCAAGACCCAACAGCTCAGACTTCTCGACAGACTTCCACCCGAGACCCGACAACTCAAACTCCTCAACAGACTACCACCCAAGAACCGACAACTCAGACTCAACAACAGACTACCACCATAGACCCGACAACTCAGACTCCTCAACAGACTACCACACAAGAACCAACAACTCAGACTCCTCAACAGACTACCACCCAGGACTCATCAGCTCAGACTCATGCACAAACTACCAGCCAAGTCTCGACCACTCGGACTGAGGCACAAGCTACCAATCAAGTATCGACCACTCAGACTCCGGCCACGAATACCAATAAGGTAATTACACTTGAGAATTAGAACTCAGGGTCGTTCATATCGAGTTTAGCCCCTGTCAAATGTAACCGCTAATAGCAATAACGTACATCAACATCGAACCTGCATTTTTACCTGCCAATATTACTGGTTGCAAACGAAAGGCCAAAAAGGGTGAGAACCAACCACTTTTGCCCAAAATTTTGCTTTTAATAGCGGCAGCGTTTTAATTTGTTTTAAATCATTTATTCAGGATTTCGCTACCACCGTCGCTGATGAAAAATCTCTCGAGACTTTTACTGGAGGTGAGTTTTTTTAATTACTCTTAGAGTCAGACTATACCGTTTATCCAATTTCCAGGCAAAGTAATTAAAAACCGTACAGAAACAAAGGACGCTTCAATTACAAAATACCACTGACTAGTGCCCGAGGAAAGCTCAAAGGGAATAATCATAGCATTTTTGAGAGATACGAGGTCGTTGATGATATTTCTTTCCTGAGAGGTCATGCTCTCTGTAAAAAAAAGTGTCTATTTGTATTTCTCACTCATATGCATATTGTTTCATATAGGGTAATTGACTAATTTTCTCCAGGCCAAAAACTTATGGCATTTTTAGTCGACAAATTTTGTTGAAGAGGTACCCTTAACTTTACATTCTGTTGTTGTTGACACTTTACCTTTTGAGAAGTGTCATCATTTCATTAGGTTTAGTATTATATGTACTACTATTATTATTATCATCATCTTTACAATAATCTTATTATTTTTTTTATTCCTCATCACCAAAATATTTATCAACAATTCCTCGAATGCAGTAACGGGTGTTAATCGAGCACGTCAACCAAGGAAACACCATCTGAAATCAAGCGTTTTCTCCCTGGCCAAGAGCAACGAGGTATGCAATCTGATTGGCTACTGTCTCACTGATCACGTGATGGAGACCGTGCAAATGGTTAGCCTAATACGGTGCACCATGATGTGCAATGGCATCGCAGGATGCAAGTCTTTCAATTACAAAGGTGGCGTTTGCGAGCTGAACGATGTGAGCAAAAAGGATGTTGGTTCTAAATACTTCGTTCAGTCTGATGGGTGCACCTATTATGAACTGGCTTGATCTTGGAAGGTCATCAGAAGATCTTGAGCTTTAAAACAAAGATTTGTTTTCACATTTATAACGACTATTCTGATTGGTAAATGGTCATGCTTTTAAAGGGAATTGGTAATATTATCTATGGTTTTCTCTGAAAGTGTCACTCTGCAACAACCTCTAACAGTGAGTAACAGTAAATTCTCCGAACCAATTTTTAATTTTTTTAGCCGTTTTTCCATTAAAATATAAATATAAAAACAGGCTTTAAAAAAAAACTGTCAACACTTGAATGCCTGGAATGGTATGAAGAGCCAATTTTTTTTTTTTTTTTAACGATTTACATTCACCTAAAATGTAATAACATTGTAATAATACAGTTGGGAGAAATAAGGAATCGACCAGATAATTTTTCCAATTGTTATCATTAATTATCTTCCGTTTTCTTTCAGAGTTTCGGATTATCTTTAAATGTACATCTAGCATTGAAGTAATTACCTTAGCACCACTATCTCTCATCTAAACAATGTTACCAAGTCCCATCAAAGAGCTTGTTCATGCAACGATGATCGTGATTGACCATTGTCATTTTGCAGCTGATACGAACCTTTGTGTACACTGTAAAAAAATAATAGTCGAAATAACTCAATAAAATTGAGGAAAAGAATTGCCTTATTTTTATTAAGTAAATATTACCTACGGCATCTAAAGTAGAATTTACTTATTTTGCTGAATAAATTTTTACTCAGTTAAAGATGAAGTTGAGTAGTGGTCACGCGATTGCATTGTGAAAGATACGGTGTGGAATCGACCAGAAAAGGTTGAACACCTAGCATTTAAGAATTTGTGTGTATTGCAAGGTTCTGGAATCATCAAAATGATAAGAAATTTGGTAAAGTTACAAACGCTGTACACAGAAAGATGTATATGGGACTACACGAACACGTGGCGAAAAAACCCTCCCCCCGAGTTTTACGATAAACATGACATATTTAGAATATGAAGGCATTTGAAGAGCCATGCTTTTAAGGGAACATGTCTTATCTGATGTTCTTCCACACTTGCATTATAACAAATGATAAAGTTCACGAATTATTTTTCACCTCTTTCCAGAACTCAACCTTCTCTTTAAATCGAGTTACATTAACATAAATAATTTAAGTATTGTAATCATTTTAGATAATAAAAAAAAAAAGATATAATAGGATTACATATTACACGATTTGGTACCCTTCTAATCTAACAAGCAACATCCACTAATCATTCAATACTTCTATTTAAGATTAATCACTAATCACTTAAACTACTTTTACTTAAGATTTAACCGTATATACATATCTACCACCATCACAAACTATTACATACGCTTCAATTCGACACATATTGAAAGGCTCCAAATTTTATATATACTTGATCGTAGCATCTTAAAAGGAAAATTGGTTGACAATTTCCTGAAATATCAAGTTTTGATTTGTTTTGAACTGGGTAACAATTAAAATTGTCTTGTCTTTGCTAAGCCATGTTAAATGAATTAGTAATGTTTTAAAGTCCTTAAATTTTCATTTAACCACAAATAAAAAGAATTGTTTTATTTAAAAAAGAGTTTAATTTGGTCTTAATAAATATTTACAAATTATGTAATTATGTATATCTATCCCCAATTGTATTTCTCATGTGCTTCAACCCAATTATCGAATATCTTGAAACCCAGAAGCAGCAATATGGTTACGATTTCGCCGGCCAGAAATTAATAACTACCCCGTATGCCGACGACTTCAACCTGATAACGGGAAATAAAAGGTATCATCAAAAACTTATTCAAGAAGTAGATAAACTTCTCAGTAGTATGGGCTTAACAGTCAAAACTAAGAAGTGTCGTTCCTTATCAATTTCAGGCGGTAAACCTACAGTTATTGATTTTTCCTTAGCTAGGGAACAAATTGCATCTGTACAAAATAATCCTATTAAATTTCTTGGATCTCACATTACTTTCAAGATGAAGACTTCAGAAACACAAATGCCTTGGACAAAAATCCATAAATTTGAATAATTTAGTTGATAAACAAATCTGCATGTGGACGTTTGATGGAGCAGTAACAACACGAACCCATTTACCAGAATGTCGGAATGTGGGTGGAGCTTAGCAAGTTTGAAAAACAAATATTTCAAAAAAATTTAAAATCTATGAAAACAATTCAAGAGTTTACATATCAAAATATGAGTTGTATGCCGGACTGCACACAAACAGGAATACACTTGCATTTCGATGTCACGGGCCCTTCAATCTCGGATCAATATTAATATATTTTCGTCATACTCTTTTCGCAATGCTTCTAAACCTGTGGGACGTGAGGCTCTGTATGATGGGCCATGACATCTTACTATAAAAATAGAAAGAGCGTCTGATTTCACATGATATAGCTGGAATTCATCTACAAACTGTTACATGGTATTTTTTCTTGAAGATTTGTATCTTTTTGAAATTAGTTGTAGTTTAATACTGACATCGGCTCATCAAATTTATAATTAGCACTCGATTCGATCTCTATTTTCTTGTGTCATGTTTTCCTGTCGTTTTATTAGGTGGGTCTTGTGTTAAAAACAAAGTTTGCGAAGAGCTGCCTTTTCAATATTTGCATATGTATGTATTAGTGAAAATATGGCCCATGCTATGCTTGAAGATGGATATGAGCTAACGGCAAAGATAAAACATAACATGAATAAAAGTTACAAACTTTTTAAATGGTAGGCTAGTGCTTTTACCTTAATTAAACAAAAATATCATTTTCCATTTTCATTAGTAGTAAACCATATGTTTTGGTGTTGTTGTTGGTGATGGCGCTGTTGGTGGTGTTTTTTTCTTTACTTTCTTTCCCTCTTTTTTTTGTCGTATGAGCGTTGTGGTGGATTTTTATTCTTCTTCAGTTTATACGATTACAACAGTTTATCGCTAATTCTAAGTCGCAGGTACGTGTTTTTTCCTTTCAGTTTGTGTTTTATTTCCGTCATGGCTAGTCAGTTATGAATGATATTTGGTATGCATGAACTTGACGTCATGGAAACACTTTTGGACACACCCATGTCCGTGAGTGCGTAATGGGGGACTGAGTTCGTTCATAATATAATATAATATAAATGGAAGATGGGTCTAAAACCTCCGATTGAGTTCTTCATGGGTTATGCCTATGGAACTCTTTTTGAGTTTTTGCTCTCCATTCCATACTAACTCAAACACACCCAGTCCCGCCGTCTCCACGTAACTATTATGCAATATGTTTGATATCCTCTTCCAGCAATCGTACTCATTCGAGTCCTCCTTCTTTGATACTTAAGTACTGTGAGTTTAGGATATTTTAAATTTACAATTAGGTTTCCTCATGTTTCAGCTGTATACCAACTGCCCCAGGCACTATCAATTTTGTTTATTAAAAGAAATCAAGTCCACGACTTTCATACCCGACATGCGTTTTCCTATCACCTTCCTAGAACGAAAACACGCTTTGCTCAAAATATCTTAATATATACAGGTCCTAACTTCTGGAATTCTCTCGATTCTGCGATTAAAAGTTTGTAAGTATTCATGTATTCAGAAGAAATACATATTGTCATTCCTGATTTATGACTATTTTTTTTTAAACCTCCTCACTTCTAATCATCTCATGTGTTTTTAGCAAACTTCCTCTTTAACAAGTACGTTTTTGGTCAAATTCAATGCTCACGTATTTATCACATTTTATGTTCACCCACCTCCGAGAGTCATTGTTATTTTCCCCTATGAAATAATCACACCATAATACACAAAATCGCACAATTCAATGAAAGAAAAAAACAACCCTTGTAAGTCCTTTTTGATATTAACAAAATACGAACAATTTTTTTGTTTTGATTCGCTAAAATGTTTTATTCAAGAAGTTGCAAAAAAAAAGTGAAAACTACATTTGTAGATTGTAATCACCTGCACATTACACTACCCTGAGGAACAAGCCGAAAATGCATTTTTTCTTAAAGAGAAGAATAGCCAGGATGTCACGCAAGCGGGTCACATCAAAGTTGCCGATGAATTAAAAAAAAAGAAGAAAATATTGTAAACGCTCCATCTATTGATATAGAAGGGGAAAACAAAACATATTTTGTGCGATCTTTTTTAATTTGGATATCTTCTTCGAAAATTTCAAATTGCTTTTCTGTTTCCTATGTTTGCTTTTTCGTTCTTCATTAAATGATTGTGACAATATGGAAGTTCACGTTCTCTCATTCTCGTCATGAAAAGAGGTATACAAAATGGTTATTCCAACCTATTGGGCAACAATACATTTCACGAAGTCAAATTTACACACTTTATGGTATCATAACAATAGCTAGTTCTTATATAACGCTTTTCAGGACCGATAGACCTCTCAAAGCGCTTTACATATATATATATATATATATATATATATATATATATATTTTTATGACAAACCATATCTCACAATTAGCTATGAGCACTAATATGCGAGTCGCACTTTTAGGAATTCGTTTGTTTAACACGCTTGGTATTTATTTTTACCTAAATAATGAATGTATGTCGGTAATTGTGTTTTTCTCCGCACGCTATTCAGTACTAGCTTTGAACCCCTTCCTGCTGAACCTATAATTATTATTTTTATTTTTGTGGAAACCTTAGTCCTGGGTTGTAATGTTATCATTCAATATTTGAGTATTGAAAGTTAATAATAAAAATGAATAAATACAATAAAGAGTTAATCTAAATTTGAATGAATTTGATTTCTGGTAATGCGATTACAATGTGAAAGAAAAAAAAACAAGCTTTCGATACTCCCTTTGGAAAGATTACATGTAACTGTGAAACTATTTGGGTATACTGCAAGGTTTCGGAATCATCAAAGTGATAAGAAATATACTAAACCTTGCTGGCGATCACGTGCAGCCAACACAGAGTGTATGTGGGACAACACAAACTGGAAGCTTGAAAGTGTAGTCCAAAGTTTTAAAGCTTATTTTATACTATATGAGTGCAATAGAGGAGCACTAATTTCGGGGAACAGTTTTCTTTGATATTCTTTCAAGCTAACACAGATCAGTTTCCCCTTTACCGATAATTTCTAACTTTAATGTTAGTTTGATGAAGTTGAATCCAACGTCTTTACATTCCATAACGAGTGTATATGACATAGAAATTGAAGAAATGGAGCGTGCCAATTTACAAGGAACGATTAAATTACTTAAGAAAGATATAGGTTAAAATAGCATGACAGAAATCACACAATACACATCCTTAAACTAAGCTTACAAAGCAAAACTTAATGCAAAGCAATTAAGGACAACACATTATGAAGCACCCATACAAAATCATAGATATCATAAACTGTGCTGATCTAGAAATAGCAGGTCTTTACAATTGAACCTGTAAAGGAACTTTTATATTTCAGCAAGAACGTACCTCTAAGAATAAACGTTGAAACTAAACGAATTATCCTTGAGGGATTCTTGTTTTTACATCGTTTTGTGTATTATTGGTTAATTCGCTAAATTAGTTGTGCTACATAGAAAATCATGTATCAAATCCGTGTATAACAAGAACATTCAAAACCATAATCCATTTTCTGTCCAATGTAAAACTTCGACTTAATTTAACATTCAACATTCGGGCTATTGATACTAAAGTATCCATTTATTAATTTTCGACAGAATAACAGGTAAATTACATCAACCTGTAATACCATTTTCAATTTTAAAACAGTCTAGTCTCTAAAAATATACTCTAAAATATAACGTGTATAATTTAATTATACATTTGTTTTTGTATTCCTTGCGTTTTTCTCACAAACAAATAAATGAAAAAAATATTGATCTAATCACCATAATGAACGTATTATACTTATTCAAGTACTTGATATTTCCCCTTTCTTTGTTTAAAGGAGTCTTTCCTGGTTGTAAACTTGTAATAAAAGCAGATAAACGAGACAAATAGGTAGGTGAAACTTGAGCAATATCCGATTGAAAAGAGGGAGGTTTTGATATTTTTAATTGGCAACATCGTTACGTATCTTCTCAAATTTGCTCTGTACAGAAAATGTTCCATATGTTTCTTTTCATAAGTTAGAGTTTGGAATAGATGTCTTTTTTCATACAGGGGTTGAATCAAAAACATATTTGCAACAATTATATTTAGGGTGCATGAAATTTCTGAATTTTTGTATTTTGTCTTGTACAGAGCAAATGAAATTTAGGCCTCGCAAGATACGTCACAGCACATTGTGTTCGATCGATAACAACTTCAACAATCCATATCGTTCTTACTTTTATTCAAATTCTACCTCAACTTTCATTAACCAGTTCCTTTCATTTTTATAATTCTATTACATTAAACTTAATATCCAGGTAGACTTCCCCTTTTATGGATGAGATAAAATATGAATTCAATTTGCGGACGTGTACTAAAAGGTAGAGACGGTAACATGACTATTGGACAAACCTCAATCTTTTAAATTAGAATTTGAATATAAATTTTCTTAAAACTGAATTTTTACTTAAGCATTTTTCAGAAAGCTTTGTCCGACCACCCCGTCTCAGCCTAAAAGGGTCTGTAGATAAAGGCACTTCCATCGGGGTAATGTGAATTCTCAATTTACCGTTTCATAGCGAGATACGACACGAGTACAGACACAAGCAGAGCGCCAAGACTAAGCGTTGTTGTGTGGGCCTTGTTGCAGAGATTGTCCGAACAGGAGCACACACGCCCGCTCCCGGAGACGAACTGTATAAAAGAGGGAAACACGGCGTTGCTCAGGTCTCGTTGGGCGTTGATGGCGACTTCGCTGGCGCTCTCGCATGCATCCGTGGGTGCTCCACAAGTCCGTATGACTTGTGCGACGCTCACCATACCCTCTGTAATACAGAATGAGACATGTTTAAACATTGTGGCTTTGTTGCTTTCGTTCCATGCAAAACTAACAAAGCATAATGCATTCTTTACAACATTCCTTATGTAACATGGACTGAAATATTAGGAATCATAGTAATTGGTGACATGACACAACATCCGGTTAATCATGAAATATGGAAACGGAAAGTAAACCAAGGGCTTTTTGCTTGCAGGTTCACATAATATATAAAAACTGACCTAATTCACGGCCAAAACAGGATACAAATACATTAGACTGAGACAACAAGACAAACTAAAGAAAAATACCGCAGAAATTACTAAAAGTGCATACAAATTAGTGGGGGGGGGGGGGGGGGGG
>BEXV01001567.1:0-11928 GCA_003118195.1 Hemicentrotus pulcherrimus
TGGCTCATGCACTGTAAACTATCTCTACATTCCCGATATATCATAATTATTTTCCTTTATAAAGTGAGGGAACAAAACGATAAAACTACCGTGAATTTAGCGGAGGTGACAGTGTATTTACGTGAACAAGCATATTCCTATGAAATGTGTTTCACTTGAAGGACATACTTTCATAGCAATCGATGATAGTCGAATGTAATTTTTACTCAAGGGAATATTATGATCACAGACCGCGATGTTGACATCTACCCAAGATGAAGATGAGTCTCCTAACAAAATTGATATTTGATGCGAAGCGTCGGGCAGTCCCATCTATGCATATTGTTGTAAGTATACAATTAGCATCTCGACATGTGTTTCATTACGGTACCTGTAGCTTGTAATAAACGTTCGGCAGAGAGGCGATGAAGAAGCAGAATAGCTTTTCTTCATTCTGGATTTTGACTTATTCTAAGACTCAAACAAAGATGCTATTGTGGTGTCAAGACTTTAGACCGTCTCAATGTTGGTAGGAGTGATTTGAGTACCTAAGTGTTTGAGGTACTTGAGTATGTGGAAAGACAACCCGTGGGTAATGCTGGAATGTATATCTATACACTAGGGTCGCGAAGCTTCTAAAGAGCGTTCATTATGGAGTTGGACTCTGTGCTTTCTTACCCTATAAGAGGATCATCATCCCCAGGATAAACGGGGGTACAGGGTCTGATAATACCCCCTCCTGATCTCCTTAAAACCGCCACCAGTCTTGACTAAAGCTGATGAGTTTAATCACCAATGCCTGAGTGACTGGTGTGTTTTGAGTTAAATAGACGCATTTAAATGGAAACAATCGGAAGATGTAAAAAGCACTTTCAACACCCTATGAATAGCAACCTGGTCCAAGATTCAATTGTTGCCCTCGACTGCCCTCCCCCGAAGCAATGCACTCCGTTCTTCTTCTTCAGCCAAACCATGAATGAAGTATGACCGGTCGTGATGCGGGAGGAAAATGAAGACGCTACTGGACCGTGGAGAGAACAAAACGACAGATGCATGTAGAGATAATAAGGAAAGGGCTTTTCAGATCGAAGATGTTGGAGCTGTGATTACACAATAGACCCCTCTTGTACTCATTTGACGGGATTCCTTTATCACCCACTCTTGTCTTTGTTTAGAACCACGCGGGAGATTTGTACCGGTTTACGCCCATTCATCGCCACCCCTGCCCACATAACGGACAGAATGGATGGAGTCCAAGCTCTATTGACATACAGTGTACCATACAACACCTTTTACGCGCTACCACCATTTCTACCACTGGCATTTATTATTACCCCACCCGGAAGATGGGTTTTTATCAATATATGATATTTCATCAGTTTTCTCTTTATCTTCAGGACAATGCCATTATAAGCTTCCCTTTGGATGGTTTTACAGGGATGATATAAGTTGTATTCGGAGTGTAAATCTTCTTTCAAGGCCGCGACTGTGAGGAGGATTCTGAGAGGGGATGTATCCCCCGGAGCACTGGGTCAGATGGGGGCTAGCTGTACCCATTCTGCTAGTTATCATGTCTGGTGTTCATGCTCAAGGAGGTGCGTTTTTTTATCATTTTCTTCTTCTTCTTCTTTAAATGAAGTACAGTCGACCTAGATGTTGGTGTACTTTACTCTCCTCGAGTTATTTGAGTTATGCCTTCAATACATATCCACATTCCCCCTCAATAATATTAGGTACGTACATCATAAACATAAAAACAGTCAAATTGTTCTCAAGAAATTAAAGGAATTTCCGAGGTAAATTATTTCAAATATACTCATTCCGATCCAAGAGAAGCCTGGGTTCAAATTACATGAATGCCTCGACAAAGCTTTTCATGCGTTTCATATCAAACCAATAACCTGCATTTTGACTATAAAAATACAATAATCCATAACAAGTGAAAAAATAAACCTTTTTACTCATTTTATTCATAATTTTTTAATGCATGGTTCTCGTGACGACTAACAAGCTTGCTAGAGACCTGTTAGAGACCGACATAGCAAAACATTAATGTATGCTAAGTGGATTCCTTCCATATCGAGGCCATTATGTATAGTAGTTAAATGAGATGGTTGGTTATCAGGGACAGGGTTCGGGAGAGAATGCATAATGGAAATACATTTATAGTAAACACGTATTGTCTTTCGAAAGGATAAACATGTACTCGTATATTTTCAAAGTTGTGTGGGGGTAACGTTGTACTCGCACACAGCATCACCATCATCATCATCATCTTATTCTCCCTCCGCTATTTCGGAGATCGGCGATCTCATGGGCCGCAAGACATATATAACTAAACTGGTCACAGGAGCACAAGAGTGAAGCTAAAGAGTGACATTAAGGCAATTGACTGATAGCAGTCGGTCGCGATATGTGCATTTTATAAACGTAGAGCAAAGTAATAGACAGTAACCTTTCATGTATATTCAATGGAAAGACAGGCGTTTCAATGGGATAGTCAAGAAGTTAGACTGATGACGGTTTCTAGGAACGGGCCCCAGTCATACAAATTCATGATGTGTGGATAAGTACAGCTTATGTAAAAATTAAATACATTTTGTTAAATTGGGTCTATTGGGTCAGTTGAAAGCATATAGCTTCGCATCCAGGGGCCGGTGTCTCGAAACCACCATAAGCCTGTAAGTTCATGAAATCACATAGAAACATCCGTCAATTACACAACACGTGCCCACTATAACTTACCATTTTCGTAATATAACCAGATATAATGTTTACATCTTTGTGAAGTGCCTCGATACGAATAATTCCATTCACCTGTCACGATTAATTGTATTCCAATATAATTCAGAATGTAAATTGCATATATTTTTGTGTTGCTATGTAGGGCAAGCCAAATTGTTTGCCCTATCTAGCAACAGTTAATGCATGCAACATAACAAAAATGACCTGTTGACTATTGATTGCCAAAAAATAAATTAATTGCTTAAACATCAACATAAAACGTCCCATCATCAATCGACAAGCAGAACAGAAACATTTTTTGAATTGCATAGCATTTCGAAAACGGTCTATAATGGCTTAAAAATGAAAATGTCTAATCTTTTCACCACATCCAGAAACCCTATAACACAAGCATTGAAAAAAAAAAACTCTCGGCGAATTAGGATTATTCTCTTCGTTTTAGAATCACTACGAAGATTCCCCTAGTATTGCCATTGTTGCATTTGACCGGTCTTGGTGGCAAGTATTACTTCGTGAATAGTGTAAAAGAAACCTCTCAAAAACACTCTACTGGGGGATTAGAAAAATGTACCTGGCAAGATTGCTTGGATAATGATAATTGCAGGGTCCTCATGAAGAATAGCATTAAAGCTGATGAGGCTTGGGGGAGGGGGGGGGGCTTACCTGGATAAACAAACATTATTATTAAATTATTTCTGAAAAGATCTACGATATGTCTCGTTTGTGTGACTGTCCCCTTGATATAATTACTGCAACTTTAATCCTCAATCTTTAATTCTCAATCTTCAACTGGTTACATCAATTTCGCTATGTCTCGTAAGCTGCTAATTTAGATATAAGCAAAAACCACTTCGATTTACACGGTATAGTAACGTACGTGTAAGTGTATGGTGTCCCACTGAGCGTGACCCCAAATTGGTGTATTTGGATCTAATCGATCCCTATTGATCTCGCTTATTTGAATGTGTAAAGATATATACAAGTCGGCTGTCTGTTACATTATAAAACTGACACTGTCGAAAGGCGACTTGTTGGTCTGACTAATGAATATTTTTTTCTTCTTCTCCAATAATAAGCTACACGACTTTGACTTTGGAAAAAAACTACTATTGCAACATTTCCCTCTATAAGGACCTGTTCCGTACAAGGAGAAATAGAAGGAGATGAAGAGACAGGGAGAGAAAGAGAGAGAAAAGTTCCGCACAAGGAGAAAGAGATAAATATAAAGAGAGAGAGAGAGAGAGAAAGAGGGTGGGGGTTGGAGGCAGGATATCATAATATTCAGAGTAGATTTTTGAAGTTTGAAGTTTCATCACGTTATTTTCATATCTAAGTTGGATCTTCCACACGGGTCTGCAAGAGAGTTTGGTATATAAACGATAAATACAGGCCCTATATCTCCATTGATTTTAGGAATTCGTAATATTCTCTCTTCATTTTCTCTTACTACTCATCCTACCTCACCCCTCCCTCTCTCTACTCCCTTAACTCTCTCCCTCTTACTCACCATAGTTCTTTCACTCTCTTCCTCTCTCCCAGTGTATTCATGCGTAATGCATGTTCGATTCTGCTTCGTTGTAAAGTTAGGATAAATTGGGGCTCTGTACATTCAATCATGCTGGGCCATGTTGAATACCTACATTTATTTGGAAAATCGTCTATAAACTCACATTTCACTAGTGAATCTGAACTCCACAATACCTCTGTCACCTCTCTATGCCCTTTACTCATGTGCGACCAAGCTAGATTATCCTGCCCTTCTCAAAATCGATTTTACTTTAACACCGCAGGAATGTAGATTCGCTGTGATCGAAATGGGCGCGGTTTCTTTAAAGAATGAATGAATTGATTTGCTGCATTTGGCAGAACAAATGAATGAATCACCGACCTTCATAGTATAGTAGATGGATAATACTACACGCCGCATAACTTTCTTTCATTCGTTTAGTTTTCCATTGAAGAAAACGGGAGCAGTACTAAATATGAATGAACCTTGATTTTACAATATAGATAATTCGGGTAAAGACGGTAAACTGCGGAGTAGAACTTCTTTTTCCTTGAACATGTGAGATCCTAAAGCTCGTATCACATTAAAAAAAAGTCCGTTTTCAAGTTAATGATAATATGACAAGATAATGATAACTGTTGTAAACTGTTGATAACTGCTGTTAAACCATATAGCAGCATGATTTTTGACTGGCACGTCACTGTTTTACTGTGTAAAGAAATTGTACACCCTTTTGTTGTCTGCACCTTTACCTGCTGTCACAGCACATCCCATCCCAGTATAGCTTGGAAAAGCTGCTTCAGGGATTACCTCATCAAGTATCAAGAATCAAGTAATAACATGACAGTATAAGATAATGTGACAATGATTTATCATTTATGTGAAACTCAGATGTTAATACATTTAAACACAAATTAAAAAGAAGGGGAGAAAAACGTTAACATCATGAATCGACTGCTCTTTCAACCCCATTGCCCTAAATGCGTCATTCTCTTTGCGTCATTGCCTGCGCTAATCAAACATGTGAAGAAAAAAAGTAGAAAATATGCCAAGTAATTGAAGATAAATACCAGTTATGGTCATACGATTGCATTGTGAAAGAAACGTTCTGGAATCGATCAGAAAAGGTTGATCATCTAGCATTTACAGTGTGTAGTGTACTGCAAGGTTCTGGAATCATAAAAATTATAAGAAATTTGGCCCAATCTTGGTAAAGTTACAAGCAGCACTATAATAATTTACCAAATATATCAATTAGTAGGCGGTTTCTCGGCAACATTTGTATGATCACGTATTAGTCAAAAATATATTCTTTCACATAATTGGTAATAAGAGCTTTAATTTCATGTTTTGAGAGGGGGAATTTCCAAAATTTAAAAAGAACGCATGCACTGTTCATTCGCATTTACTTTGTCGTAGTACGTCAAAGGTCGAGACAATCATTGACGCAGTTCTACATCAGGCAAACGGCGACTCTACAATAGGCATTAAAAAGTTATTCTTGTCTCAGAGAATACTTCAATATAAACACTTATTCAAATTTTAGGCAACCACATACAATGGACTCTACTAGGAAGAAGACACGGCTTTGAATAATCTGAACACTGAATATTAAAAGCCATTTGGAGTAAAATTGATGTTGATCCTTCAATCACTTTATAATAATAATAATATTCCGCTTTACGTCTATAAGATGTCTCTGTATAAGCGCTTAACAGATAAACTGTTACCCCGGTCATTGGATTCTATACTTGCCCGCACACACGGTGTGCACAATCTCCACTCCCTGAGGAGTTTTTCAGCCAGGCGTTAATTGACACTCAGAAATTGTTTGAATAATAATGACCAACACATTCTAACCCTGGTGAAGAGTAGCAAGTGCAGATTAATATCTTGCCAAATGATATTAGTGCCGTGTCGGGATTTGAACCCTCGACCTTCGCATCTCCAGTCAAGCGCCTTAGACCACTCGGTCACGACACTGCTGTGGGGCCACATCCCAGTGTTAGTGTATAGTGCCATTCATGAACGCTAACATGCGCGTTGACTAATGAAGACAAGGAGCATTCTTTTTGACCTTCGCCTTTGAACTACACATTCTAATTTATGACTATTCCCTAGCCCATGTAAAGATAAGATATGCACATTTTATTAGGTACGTGTGTGAGGGGGGGGGGGGCGCATTCACTGTTTCCCAAAGACACGATATACTTGTGATGTAGGCCTTAACATCAGATCAAACTGTGCTTTCTGTTCTTACCGTGTTCATGTATATCTTGTAAAATACTTTCAACATTGATTATTTCTTGATCCCATATCATGAAAGCGAAATCTTACCAGCAAACGTGTGCATTTTACTCCCATAAGCTCTTACATTGAATCTATAGAGTTTTCGCATATAAAATCGAATTGGCGGCGAAAGTTGACTAAACTCAAGGAATTCTGGTACTATTTACCATTGTGATCAGCAAATCTTTCTTTTCATACACACAACTCCGGCGAATACAAGTACCCCAGTAGTATAAACAGACAGTAGTAGGTCCAACTTTCCTTTTATTTTCTGGAAGCACAATCAAAGTTTTGTTTGATGCTACATAATAAGACCACATACTGCGCATTCCTGTGGCCGAGCTATCTAATATGAGGGCAGTAGATTAAAGGTAATGCACAGTCGGAGGCGTATGAGGAAGGGGATGGGGGCTGCCGCCCTATATACAAAAAAAAGTTGTTTTACCAACATTCAGGCATCCGGCACCTCATATTCTGGCAGCGAGGTGGTCAATTAAAGCTGAGATTCTATGTAGTATATTTTGCAGACAATTGTAACTATTATTATGAAGTAGTCATTTTAGGTATTTAGGCAAGCCTTAATGTCAGCAACTGTCCCATCCCTCGGCCCATACCCTGAAATAGTGCGAAATACAAAGCGGTCTTTATAAAGAGGGGACTTAGGAGATTGAAAAGTGTAATGACATTGAAACAACATTTAATATATATAGTTCGATTTAAAAGGGACCATAATTTTGCTGTAGAAAATACACAAGCATGAAATCTAGATTAGTCTAGCTAAATATTTGGAGTGTATAGTGTAAAATTATCTCCACCAAGAACCACTCATCACCAGCTCTATTCGTCCTTTGCAGACACCATTAATTCCACGAAGCCTTTCATTCCCGTATAAGACATACAAAGCTTAATGTCTTTCTCCCTCGTTACATGCTATATTGAGCTTCATAACAATCTATTTGTTGTTGCTTCCCGTTGCCACTTAAAAAGAAATTAAATGGGAGTCGACTTAGTACCAGATTGAGTGTTTTTTTAAAGAGAAACAAATTTACATGACTTGTGTATCTACACGGGAAAATCATATTTAGCAAGATAAGCGACCTTTCCAGTCATCTTCAATATAGCGAATTATTATAATTGTCAATAATATTTGTCTTATCTAGAAGTAGTACTACTCTACTAGTAGTAGCAGTAGTCATCGTCGTCGTAGTAGTAGTAACTAAGTAATTATGATATATTGCAGTAGGAGCGATAGTTCTTGTTGTAATGAAGGAAAACCGTCCGCAAGTGATCCCTTTACCACTCTTTTTTAAATAACTTATTAAGGCGAAGAATTTTTTTTCTAGTTTCTCGTTCTCTCATTTCCTTGTTCACTTCTTCCCTTCTTCGTTTCACCTCATCTTTTATTCATCTATTTTGTTATATTCTATTTGTTCTGAAATGAAAATAAATTAAGAATCTGAGGACATCTTGAAAACCATCAATGTACTGCATTTCCACCTTGTTTTCAGCCTCTGAAGTGCATTTTGTGCCTCCTTCTTATTTTCGAAAAATCTGGACGTGAAACTATGACAATCCATTTTAATTGGCCTAAATTGTCGATAGGTTTCCCTGTATTTAATACAAGATAAATGATTCGTCCTTTTTCACCAGTCTTTAAACCCAAAGGAATCAGTGTACACCTCTCCAAGAAGAAACTTCTTGACCTCTCCACATGCAGTAAGCTACCCTCCATTGTAGTTCAAACAATGCCTACTATTTCCGAGCTCTCTTATTTTCAATGTTTGAACAGACAAGGATGAATAGGGGCGACTAAGACCTACTGAATTCCAAAAGAAAGCATTTTGTGTTTTTGTTCATTATAGAAGCACAGAAGGAATTCTCACGATAAACCCTCTGTCAAATATAGAAAGCTCGGTTTGTTTCGGTGTGACATTTGATTGTGAATATGGAGAATAGGTTTTACTATCCAAGCATTGTTTGTATTTTACAACTCGAAAAAGAGGACTTGGGTTTTTGTTTGTATGATGATTCCAATAGAGTCATGTATAAAAGGGACATCTTGTGGAAATAAATTACATAGCACAAGCAGTGTTTCCTTTAGAATTTGCGTTTCCTTTACTATGTTGGACCTCGTGTACGCCCCCACCCCGTTTGAGGGTCAAGCAAAAAAAAAAAAAAGGAGAAGAATATAACGACAAAGAAGAAGGATGAGATGAAAAAGAAGAAGAAGAATACGAGACAAAAGAGGAGAAAGAAGAAAACAAACCCTTAAAACCCTCGTAAGCCCGGACAGTCTGTCGCTCTCCCCGTCGGAAAAGATTATTACCCTTCAATTATTTATTTTTGTCTGGATACGCCACTGTTTAGTGCTGGTAATAGGATTTTAATCTACCGCCTATCTACGCACCGTTAACGCTGTGTCAAGCGAGATGGTCATTACAGTATTTTTATCAGGGAGTAAACTGCCAGCTCCCTGATTGGTCACGTTATTCGGGTTATATTCAGGTCAAGGGGCGGCTTCAGGGTTTGAGTAAAATGGGGTCGTCAAAATTCCGAAAAAACATAGACCAGGAAAAGAAAAGTATCACATTTTTCATGTTCCAATTTTATTTTTTAAAAATGGGGAAGGGGGAGGAGCTTTTGTTTACTTAAGCCATGCAACCAGTTTCAAAGGGGCAGGGACGCAGGGTGGGTTGTGCCCCTTACACTGAGGGAGTTATGTCGGTCGTTGACTATCCAATGGCCCCCCCCCTGGAATTTCACGGGTATAGCTCGCTGTGTATTTGTTCATTATTTTTGCACTCGTTTGAAATGTGGATATTCGATGTTTTTATTATTTGTATCGATACTTTGCGTATGGTAAAGATACGTGGAAGCAGAGAAAGACTTGTTTATACCTTTTTTATTTAGGAAACATAATTAATGAAATAAAAATTTGCTAATAGGTGCCAATAACGTGCTACCATTGAAACTATTTAAGTGATCGAAAATGGCATTGTACTTGAACGTATAGTCGAGACATGCACAGTTTGATTTATGTCTGTCCACACGTTCATACACACGTCCTTACTCTCATTTCCAAAGTGTGTTTTTTAAATCTTATTTTATTTTATTTTTTTAAAACTTAAACATGAAGGCAATTTCCAGCTGTATGTCCTGAAAAAAACACAACAACAAATGAATGCACGAGTAAACAAACAAACACTAGGGGTGATGTCCTGGTAAGGACGGGATATATAAATTAGTAGCTGGAATAGATCCAAAATACCAGATTAAAATTCATATTTCTCAGTCATCGTTCATTCTTCATCTGCTTTTTGCTTTTTGCAGACGGTGCATCACCCTGTCTGAGCAACCCGTGCCAAAATGACGCCGCCTGCTTCCCTTGGATCGACGGTACATCTTACGTGTGCATCTGCCCACCTGGTTATACTGGAGCGAACTGTGAAACCGGTAAGAAAATACCAAACCTAAATTTTCTGGTGAAATTTCGATGCTAATTCAGACAAAGCTCTTGGGATTGGTTGAAAGTTTTGCCAGCCGCGCAAGCGCACAAGCTAATGAAGAAACAGGTGCATTATTGTAGTCTTCGGTACAGGCAAAATTTGTTGCAGTGAAAGCGAGAGTGAGTTATCGTTGATTTATGTTTTTTTTTTTAATTTGCCAACGTATTCCTCATTATGTTGTTATATATTCAAAGGTTGTTTAAACAACTATTATATGTTAATATCTCTTTAATGTTCATCGTAAGGTGTGAAATGTTTCCACGTAATATTTCTAGCGTTGTCCATAGTGCAAATGCCTATGTTCAGTCCCACTTGTTGAAGTCTATGTTACTGATTCATACAGCTCTCAACTTGTTTTAATTTCTACGCATACAGATACAGGGTGATTAATTATCTTTAATAACATTGTTTTACCTTTTAAAGATTGTAATTGTACTTGTGGTACCACAAATAGTATTTATAGGTATTAAATGTTCCATATTTGGGGTGGGAAGATTCATGATATTTCCTTGACTCTTTCCAAGGCTCCAAATTCCAATCTCAGCAAATCCTAGACAGAAATAACCGTCTGATTTGGGTCATTTCTTTAATAAAACTGACATTTGTTGACATTCCCCAATACAAGCGGTAACCCAGAGATCTCATACAGTGTGGATAGTTAGAGCCAGCGATGAACATCTTTTCGTTCACGACATTTTCTCCTCGATTTTCTTTATTTAGATCCAATTTTCTGATTTCTTAATCAGATGTAAAATTAGGTTGGTGTGTCATTTGTCCTAATTACAGTTATCAAAATTTGATAACTTAATATTAAATGCATACTTTACAGATTTACTTATATGAATTATCCAATTTGTATCTCAGAACTGTGAAACAGTACGTTCATGCACTCGAACATAGATCGAGCTATATGACCCGGCAACAGATATATTTACGGGTCAACCTACCAAAACATAGCCAATGGCCAATCAGAGCACTCGTTTCGTGGGAGTGCGTTGGTCAAGCCGGGCTGACATAGCTACGGTAGCTATTGGACGTTCATAAAAAAAATGAATATTCATCAACTAAAACCAAGACGGATAATGTTGACGACAAGACTTTCATGGATTAATCATTAATTTAGGATCTAAATGAGCATTCCTTTCCATAGAAAGTCGCTTGTTAACTTCAGGGGTCAAAACTAAAAAGAAAATATATTTTCTTCATTTTAATGTGTACATTCATGAGTGTTTAACATTAGCCATCACAATTGAACTTACGTTTCTCATGAGGTTTTGTTTATGTCAATAGTTATCAGTTAAAGTAATTGGCACATTGGAAATAAGGAAGGTGTACAGTGTATCTTTAATATCTAGCAGGACAAATTATGTCATTGTATAGTTTTAAAAGATATTTTTTTGAAAAAGATTGCGCCTCTGATCAACAAGATGCGTCAAGAATAACACATTTCAATCAAAGCCAAGACCATCACAATTTATTAAACAACCATTTTAAAGTTAAATTTGGATCAAGTTCGCTGAAAAAAAATTCATGGACTGCCAAGTGGCAAGTTTTAATCCTGCCCATCCAGCTGATCGGTAAGAGATGCTCAGCCTGTACTGAAATGTAAGATTCATTCATGGGACTAGTGAGAAATAATTGCAATCCCGAGTTTATCCAGTATCCTTCACAAAATCAAAACACGCATGGTACACTATTGCGCAATAGTTTAAAGTCCATTATTACAATGGTGTGTGAATGGACGAAGCAAAGCATTGTGATCCTGATATCCAGTTCCCATGAAATCAGGTGAAAAAGTCATTTACTTTATTGTCACCAAACAATGAAAATTACTCGCCCATTTTTTGTGAACCATTTATACCTTCTTTCGGGGGTATTGGACCAGGACTTATGGAGGGGGGG
>BEXV01001567.1:12071-28268 GCA_003118195.1 Hemicentrotus pulcherrimus
GGGGGGGGGGGGGGGGGGAGTAAGTGTATTTATTGAATGCACCAAGGACATACCGTCTGTCGTAGAGAGGGGAATCCCAATTTAGGCAATTAATCCTCGTGGAAACTTGCAGGGAATAGAAAATCACCATTTATGTATAGTTTTAAACAAAAACTATACAAGATTTGATCTCATTGTTCTTTGAAAAAGGGGAAGAGAAACGAGGGAAAATCATTCTGAAAAGTTGATATAAAATAAATTGGCTATCCACTTCATCATTTAATATCTTACATGGTAAATTTTGTATCGTCTTGTACATTGTTCTGGATAACAAGTAACCTAGAAAAACTTTTGTTTGTTTGTTCTTTTATGAATCAAAATGATAATGAAAGCAAAAGAAAAGCAAAAACATACAAAACAAAACAAACAAGAATAAATGGAGAAGGATCTCTACAGGGGTTTGTGTGTGTCATGTTCTTGCTTTGAATTATGAAGTAAATTGTGCACTGTAAAAGGTAAAGTGCCATGCTGTTTGTTAGAGCTGAGTAATATACAACTTGTGCATCCTACCACCATACTTGGTTCTAATAGTGGAGCATTGGATGTAATATAGAGACAGCGCATCAAAAGACAATGTATACAGTTTTAGTGAAGGTTATGGATTCTCTAAAAGTGTATTTTGGGGGTGTATTTTTTGGTAAATTTAAACAAAATAAAAAAAAAAAAAATGTTGGTCACATGTACAGTACTGTAGCTATGATAGCTACAAGAGAAAAGTTCAGTATTTTTGATGGAGGATATGCTTTACCTCCATATGTGTATCCAACAAACAAAAAGTAACAATGTCTGACAATAATGTTCATTTACTTTTTAGGAGAGTAGATATTTAATATTAGTATAATAGTATTGAAATTGTTTTCAGAGCAAGAATCCATGATTTCTTTAGTTGAATTCATGTCAGTGACACTGATGTCATACTGTGCATGAATTGAAGTCTAAGGCTTGAAAATTAACCTGGAAAAAAAGCAATGTATTCAAGCTTCAAAGAGAATCTTGGTTAAATGGCGCAACATACATTTCAAAAACATTCCCACAACTTATCTGCAAAGCTTAACACAATTAGAATTTGCCCCAAAAGTGATAAAAAGAAGCATTCATGTATATTTCTGCTGTCAAATTACCCTTTCAGTCTGGGGTACTATGCGATCATCCAACCATGAATTGTCAACACAAGGGGGGATACCTACAATGGAAGTTTTCCCACAGCTCCGAGCTTTAATCTTCTCACCCATTCATGCGCATTGAGTAGTGATGGTTACAATGACGCCGCCCCTACAGCCCTGCATGTCCACGCTGACTTTGCACAGTATTAAACTACTCTATTGTGGGAGTGTACTGCTACTAGTATTGCGTAAAGCAGCCAGTACACTGTTGTGTGTTTTCTGTAGAGGTCATCACAGCGAAAGTGACCCAACATGACCCACGTTCTGACCCTTACCAAACCTTGAAGCGGGTGTAGGTCACCAATGGCAGTGATTGGTGCTGCTTTGTCCAGGGACTCAAGAAACAGGTCCTGTAGACTACTACTAATTACCCGTCCCAGCAGTGTCCTGGTAATACTGTTTCTCTGGCTTTATTCACCTGTTCTTGCAGATATCGACGAGTGTGCAAGTGACCCTTGCTTGAACGGTGCAACCTGCTTCGATTTCCCAAACTTTTACTTCTGCTTGTGCTCTTCTGGCTACAGTGGATCTCAATGTGAAATTGGTAAGTGAATAGATTGATATTTTAGCTCTCAAATGGTAGATGAAACACACTCAATTTTCTTGTGTTCTCTCTCATTTGTAGTTGTATATGAAGCCTTAGTACTTCCACTGTAAGAATGAGGAAGGGTAATATGCATACAGAATTTTAAGTACTTACATTAAATACATTCCCTCTTTATAATGTTCCTTCACATTCATACCCTGTATATTCCTATCACTTGTAGTTGTATATCTTCTTTGTACTTCCAGTGGATACTTGGTACCCAGTCATTAGTCATTACCTTGAGTTGGTAAAAGTTCCTATAATATCTATATGTCTACTCTTCTCTGACAATTCTTATATCATTCTGGAATTTCTGAACCCTGCAGGGGGTACATGAGAATGTTCTAGTCAATGAATAGAGAGACATTCAAACCTAGAGGGCTTAAGAGCTGTGATTGAGGGCGTACTGTTCTGATCAATAAGATTCAAGGTTCTCCTGTTCGACTAAAACAGATCATTAGCCCTTTGTATTTTGAACAATAAAAAGTAAAGAAGGTTAATGCAGTTTGATTTTTAGTCAGAATCGAACCCCATTAAATTTTTGGAGTTCTGTTGAGTCCCACTTCTTTATACACCAGGACTAGTGTGAACCATGGGGAGGTCACCTGAGTCATTTAGAAGATAATTTAATTTGTACCAAACACAGCAAGCTGTGTTTTATGGTTGATTCATTAAACTTTGTAGCATTAGGGAGACAGATTTATCATTGTTTAATGGTAATATATCCACCTTGCATTTATATCAAGTTTCAACATTTTTTTCAAAGACGACACTTTTAAAAGGGAAAGGATCTTTCAGACAGTTTCAATACTGTAACAGTAGATGATTTGAAGACTGTCAAAACTTTGAAGAAATTATTTTCATTCCGGTTTTCAAAGGACTGCAATTGAATAGTCAAGAAATCAGATTCTCTCTTACTGATGATGTAGATCAAATAAAGATAATTACTTTCAAATAACTATTGAAAGAGATTATTTTGTTGCAGACAGTCTAAGGTTTCATTCAAAGCATTACCTAGATTTTCATAATGTTAGGCACTAAAGAATTGAGCAGTGGTCATTACACGATTCCTGCGTGGAGCTGTAATTTGTTTTTAAGTTATTGTTTATATATATTGAAATATATTAACAATTTGAATTGATTGTCTTTAGCAATGCCATGACGAATAAAATAAAGAGAAAAAGTTTGGAGCCCCTCCTGGACTCTCTTCCTAATTGATAGTCTTGTTATCTGGCATTTTGTACACCTGAAAAGACTGACATAATGCATTTAATCCCATGGCTTCCATGCTAAACACAAACCCAGGTAATAAAGTTTGGATAGTTGACCGGTGAGGACAAGTTGTGTGTATTCAGGCATTATTTGAGTAGACAATGGGACAAATACAGCAAGGCTTTTACACCTTCTCCCGGTCTGTATCTCAGCATGTGCTAGATAGAAGGAATTAGGGAATTCACAGCATTGGGGCCCTTTAATAATTTGTCAGGCAGTACAGATACATTTCAATAATTACTTATAATTAATAGTAGGACTCTTAGGGGCCATTGAGTATTAAGAATACACATCAACGGCCCATCTAGGTGTGGCAGAAAATTGACAATCACCCATCCCCTCTAGGCCTCTACTTTATTCCCAGAAATTTTTTTTTTCTTTGTTCCTTATTGCTAGTAATATTGTTTTTCAAATCATACATTGTAGAATATGATGAGAGATAATAATGAGTGGCTGCTTGCAAGCGAGCAAAGGGTGTGAGCAAAATTCAGACTTTTCTCCATATGATAGTGATAATGTATCATGTATCTATACTGCTCGCTTAAAAAAGAGTTTTTCAACTTCTCATGTTTTGATTTTTACTCAATTTGTTTAGTAGGCCTATCGAATCATCTTGCGGGCTTCATTTGCCATTGGGCCAATGTTCTATAACCCAAGTCATAATAGTTATGTGAAATAAGAATTCCCTTGCAAAAAACAAGTGCCAATACCCTTTTGCATCATCACAAGTTGTTTTTGAAAGTGGTTATCTACATTTTCAAAATCTCTTCCTATAGACGTGAGACCTTGTAGCAGCGACCCATGTCAGAAAGGAGGCATCTGCACAGAGGACGTGACTGGTCAAACCTTTGAATGCATCTGCCCTCCTGGGTATGCTGGGACCAATTGTGAATCAGGTAATTTGACTGCATTTTGCTGTGAGTTGGGGTTGGAATGGCATAGTCTTGCACGTATTTGAGTATAACAAATGCAACTTTTAGATGAATGATAATACATGTAGGAACATTTATATACCCGGGTAGCAGTAATCACTTGATACTTATGTTTTTAAGGGCTGTACTATTGTTATTTCCCTGGTATTAGCTGGTCTAACAAATGAGCTAACAAACCAAAAATCTACACAATTAGCGCTAATGTAAAACAGGATGAATAGGAACACACAATAGAAAATCGTTTTCACATGATTTTGTCAAAATGAAATAAATAATTATTTGTGTCTGCATCATGTGAAATGAGGAAGAGTTACATGTAAAATGTTTTGCTTTTCTGATTTTTCTGCTCTCATTCACCCAGATGTTTTACTTGACAGTATACGAAATGTGTAACCTATAGCCCTCATAGCCCTGGACTTACCACATAAACTGCAATTGATGGATTTATTAATAATTATAGATTCAATTTATTTCTTTTTGTATATCATAAATATCGGATATGACCTTAAATTTCATTGCCAACAATTGAGGGGTTGGCTCAGTGGAAGAATATGGGTCTCGTAACCAAGAGGTCCTGGGTTTGAAACCAAGTCCCTCAGGGAGGACTTAAAGCCGTCGGTCCCCTGGTTGCTTACTTAAGTACATGTTTATACATGCTTTCTTTGCAATCGGGTAAACACAAACATCAAACAATGAACTTGCTACTACATTGCTATTAAAATGGTGAATGTCGTTAAGAAATACAATTACTGGTATGTTGTTACAGGGCTACAATAGAATTCAACTCTTACATTATTTCATGCATAACTTTACCCGAACGCCTCATTGTGACAACTCCAAAACTTTACTTGAAGTTTTCCTAATATGGTATCTTTAAAAAAAAAAAGTTTCTTGAGCTTCCAGAGGTAAATCATTCTCTTTTTCCTGGTATTTGTGTATTTGTGGCATTGAAAGATATTCTTTCCAAACAATTTTTCCAGAGCTTGACCAACCATTATTTTCTTTACTAATAGAAGAGTACTTGTTGATTTATGTTTTGACACGCATTCTAATTATTCTCCTCCGGGCATGAATGAGTGCACAAGCAGCTTCTGCCAAATTTGCCATTTTGTAATGTAATCAAATTTAATGCACAAATCTTGGTTAAAGATGAAGTTGAATTCTGGTCATGCGATTGAATTGTGAAAGAAACGGTGTGGAATCGACCTGAAAAGGTTGATCATCTACATGTAGCATATAAGTATTTGTGTGTATTGCAAGGTTCTGGAATCATCAAAATGATAAGAAATTTGGCCAAGTCTTGGTAAAGTTACAAGCACTGTACACAGAAAGATGTATATGGGACTACACGAACACATTGCGTAAAAATCCGTCCTGATTTTTACGATGTTACATGCCATATTTAGAATATGAAGGCATTGGAAGAGCCATGCTTTACGATTTATCTGATTTTCTTCCACACTTGCATAATAACAATGATAACGCTCACCAATTATTTTCCACCTCTCCCCAGAACTCATGCAACCTTCTATTTAAATGCCTTGTAACAAATCATTTCATTCACCTGTTACAAATAATGTCAATACCGGTAGTCAGAATGCGAATTTTATGCATTACGTGTTGTTACATAGGGCAAGCCATAATGTTTGTCCTACCTAGCAACAATTAATAAGGGCATACTGATGTTCGTAGTGTCGAGGTGATAGGAGTTTCTATCAATCGTTACACTACAGTCTATTAGGGAAAACGAGTATGGTAAAAACGGGCACTCAAGATTTTTTCCTTTTAAAGGCACTTCTTGGTCATTTTGAAGCTCAATTTTTTTTTAGGGCTTCAATATTACACCATATCACAGACATTGATAACACGTAGGGCCGTGCATCTCAGATTTAACATAGTTAAACGATGCCTTTAAAACTATTTTTGTCCTGTAATAGCTGCCATGCATTTTTACACTAATTCTAAATGTTCCCTTTCAGATGTGAATGAGTGCGCAAGCAGCCCTTGTCAGAATGGAGCACAATGCGCGGATGATGTTGATGGATTCAGATGTGAATGTACTACAGGATGGTCTGGTACTCTATGTGACACAGGTAATGATAATGGCTATCCAATAGTCCTATATATATATTGCCATTGGTTCAATGAACTGATAGAACAGAAAGCATTTTTTATACCAGTGATGATTTTTGTTTTCTTGAAAGTGTTGAGGACAAGAAGATAGCCAATAACTAAATTAAAAAAAAGAAAAGAAAGGATCATATTAAACTATCTACGGTATAGTACTCTGTAGCCATATGTGTAGGTGAGTTGTCAGTGTTTGTTTCTTTTCAATTAAAACGTTGATTTAAAAAGGACAACAGATTATACTACTTCCAAGTAATTGTAGCAACTCTCTCAAACATTTGTTTCATTACAAGAACTCAACATTTGTTGTCGGAATGAATATGGCATTACATTGTACCGGTGTCGTAATAACGATACCATTGTGGTACATTGCTGTTTGTAATCTGCACTATCTTGGCATTTTCTGTGCATCTTCTTTGCTTCTAATGGTGACAGATATCTTGTATATTTCTTTCCTGCTTGCTTTGTAGACATCGACGAGTGTGCTAGTGCTCCGTGTTTAAATGGAGGGACATGTATGAATACCAATGGTTCCTATGACTGCCAGTGTGAGAGAGGATGGACGGGCATTAACTGTGAAACACGTAAGTCACACCTTCATCTCCTCAATGATGAGGAATGTCTAAAGCCAACTGCACGCTATACGATCTTTCTGCTGTCCAATTCAAAAATATTTAAGAAGAAAATAAAATAAAATAAAAGTTTTTGTATTGGATATGTTGAAGTAGTCACCCAAAGAAAATTAATGACAACTGATAATTATTGTCAAATTGGCTATCTGTGTCTCGCATGTGACGTCACAAATCTTGACGCTCTACAGAGGACCACTGAAGGCAAAAAATCTGGATCTCAAAATTAACATTTTTGAGAAATGAAATATTTTGATGAGGGAAGTTGTTATATTTGATTGGTAAGGCTTCCCCTTCCCAATGATATAAATTTTGCATCAATTCAAAACACTTTTGATTCTCCGGGTGACTACTATAATCAAAACAAATATCATCTTCTTGATTGAGGTTCTGAATAATGAAGTAAATACTAACAATCAAACATTTTAGTCAATCTAAGCCTTCTAATCGATGTAAACTAATCCGAATCTATTCTAATCCTAGACAATCACACAACTGAAATGACATCACTACTATTCTGAGCCCATATGAGTTGTGCTCCTTCAAGATGGCTTGGAGTCCCCCAGCATTATCATTTTCTGATTCATACAAGTATTCTGAATATTTTTGTTGGAATGTTCTTGTCGAATGCTGTTGCAATTTTTACTAAATTGGATCGTAGTCTCGTCGTACAGCGTGCGGGAGAGCTTATAGAGCTCAGTCAGTTGGGTATTCTAATTCAAGATGCAAAATTTTGTACATACTGTTTTTTTTTTACAAATTTGATCTGTCTGAAAGTCAAGTATGCATGCCCTAACGATGTGTTCATATCAGAGTAGGGAAAATAATGACAATGTAGCTGCTTATGTGCTGCTAATAGGGTAGATAGATTTTCTAACCCATTTTAGAATGACAAATTTATTCCCCAAACTGTCTCCTAAACCATAACAAAAACTAATGCAAATCAAGCATTCTTCTGTGCTTTGTCAAGAATGGACATTTTGCAATTGCAGAATTTCATTATTTTTTTATGGAACTAAATTTCAAATGGGTGAAATTTCTCTGGTGGTAGGGGGCAGATGTAATTGTGTCTGTACAACCACGTGCTTTATGATAGCTACTTGAAGATATTGAATGCAAATTATTTTCATCATGAAGCAGCGAAACAACAAGTAACATTCAAGAATGAAAATGTGAAAAGCATCTTTGCTGATACCTTCATCGTTTGATATTATTTATAACTTTATAACCATTGTCACCACCCTCACAATTCGCATATATTGTTTCCACATTTTTTATTTACTTACTTGCAAAAGCGCCTTTTACACTATCAGATAATAATGATAATAATAATAATAATAACAATAATAACATTAATAATAGTAATACAAATAATGAATATGTTGATAATAATTATAGTAATAGTTAACCATTCTTGAGTAGCACATAACACATTACATAAGTATGTCCCTATGTGCTTAATTCTGATTCAATAGGTGATATATTTGTTTGTGTTTGCTTACAGCTTGGGATGTTTGTGAGGTTATTCCTTGTCTCAATGGAGGTACTTGTGTGGACTTCCAGACCTTTGGCTTCTGTCTCTGCCCTCCTGGCTACAGTGGTGTCATATGTCAAATTGGTAAGTTTTTGATTCATCGTAAAAACAGTGGGAAGATACATGTGATGGAGGGGCAGTTTCTGTGCAGTTATGTTTGAATTTATGAAATTATTGGGACTTGTTGGGTGCAGCACTAAAATTGGCAAAATGAATTTCTGTTTAACCAACCCCCTTTGACCGGGCAAGTTTTGAAATTTTCCCATGACCTAGTTAATTTTCTTTACAAATGCAAGCTGAAAAAAATCTCTTCTATTGTCTATTTGTCTTTTTGGAGCCACTGTTAAAAGGAAAATCATTTGTGGCTTTAAATAGACAATATACAGAGTGGGATGATTCTTAATATTTCAATTATTTAACATCGTCCCATTTTAATGTGTACTCGTACTTGAAAATATGAGATGTCAAAGAACTGCTCATTGATTGACTATTTTATTCTGATTCCAGAGCCTACAACTGCAGCACCAACTACTCCATCAACCACAACTCAAGCACCAAGTACCACTGCACAACCGCCAAGTACCACCACTAAAACTCCAGATGCCACCACACAACCAGCAACTACTACTCAACCTCCAGGTACCACAACACAACCAGCAACTACCATTGAACCTCAAGGTACCACCACACAGCCAGCAGCTACCACTCAACCTCCAGGTACTACCACACAATCACCACCTACCACTCAACCATCAGCTACCACCACACAAATGCTAGGTACCAGCACTCAACGAGCATCAACCATTCAACCAAAACGTACCACCACCCAATCAGCAACTACCACTCACCCAGCAGGTACCACTTCAGAACCACTAACTACCACTCAACCCCCAAGAACCACGACACTACCAGTAATTACCACCCAAATGCCAGATACTTCCACAACACTACCAAATACAGAACCTGTCAGCTCTTTAACTACTCATCCAGTGACAACAGAAAGTGCTCCGGAGACCTCTCCAGGGGGTAGACCTAGTACTCAAGGGACCTCTATGCCTACCTCAATATCCACAGGTGATCCTGCAACAAGTCCAACTGTTGTAGGCACAGAGCCATCTTCTACCAGTGAAATAACACCCAATCCACAAAGAACAGTTGTTACAGAGGCAGGTAGTACAGCAAGTGGAAACACAGCATCTACTGATTTTTCATCAGCGAGAACAACTGACGAGTCAGGATCAAGTGCAATGCAAACAGAGAGAACCGAATCAGAGCTTAGGTCGAGTGTGCGACAGACAACACACTCTTTTTCAACCACAGGTGGTGAAACAGGGTCACCAGGTACTGCAGGACAGAACAGTGTTCTGCCAACTTCAGGTACAACTGCCAGCGTCATGATAACATCTGAGGCAGGAAAGCTTGGTACAACTTTTGAGAGTCAGACAACTGTTGTTAGTGATGGTCCCCAGGGAGCAACAACCATTGGTGATCAATCAACTATATCTCAAACTACGGAGCAACAACAGCTGATATCAACTATAAGGACAATGTTATCAGCAGCTGCAACTGGAGGATACACTACAGACTTATCAGAAATCACCACTCAGTTTATTCCAATCTTTACTACATTAAAGGAAGCAGAAATGTCATCATTTTCAGGGACTGGAACATTTACCTCTGTTGCTGAAGTGACTACTCTGGTAGCAGGAGGAACTACTGAAGCTGACAAAAGTACAACAGAACAAGGGATGGCATCCACTCGGGGAGGTGACAGCGCTACGGTTTCTGAAGAGGCCACCACTCTTAAGAATCTTGGTGTTACTAATGTAACATCAGGGTTAGAGGTATCTTCATCAGAAGAAACAAGTGGACCTGAAGCCACAACATCACTTTCTAAAGGTAGCACATCGGCGAACATGATGAGAACATCTGAGGCAGCAGGAAGATCTACCACTTCTCAAGAGGTTAACACAGTCACTGCAGTTAGAACTGCGACCTCTAAAGATCAAGCTACCACTTCAGCATCGGACATGATCAGTACGGAAGCAAAAGCAACATCATCTGGCTCAGAGTATACCTCGACTGGAAATAACCTTACAAGCATGGAAGTCATAGTTACTTCTCAAGTAGGCAGCACAAGTAGTGCAGTAAGAACAGTTACCTCTGAAGATGAAGATACCACTTCAGCATTAGGTGTAACAGGTACTGAAGCAAGAGCAACCCCATCTGGCTCCTCTGGTTTAACCACTATTCAAGAGGCTGAAGTCACCTCATCAGCTGGACAAGCCACCACAGGATCTAGGGGAAGTACAGCATCTGAAGAAGGAAGTACAGTGACTGGGGAAGCCACTACAGTTGGAGTGACCACATCTGCGGGAGAAGGCACTGCCACATTGGGTGGAACCATTGTTACAACTCTGGAAGCTGAATTAACTTCCAAGAGAGAGATGGCCACAACTAGAGCAAATCTTACAAGTATGCAAGTCATAGTTACTTCTCAAATGGGCAGCACAAGTAGTGCAGTAAGAACAGTTACCTCTGAAGATGCAGATACCACTTCAGCATTAGGTGTGACAGGTACTGAAGCAAGAGTAACCCCATCTGGCTCCTCTAGTGAAACCACTATTCAAGAGGCTGAAGTCACCTCATCAGCTGGACAAGCAACCACAGGGTCTAGTGGAAGTACATCATCTGAAGAAGGAAGTACAGTGACTGGGGAAGCCACTACAGTTGGAGTGACCCCAATAGAGATCACTTCTGAGAAAGCTACTTCACCATCTGAAGGGACCACATCTGCGGTAGAAGGCACTGCCACATTAGGTGGAACCATTGTTACAACTCTGGAAGCTGAAATAACTTCCAAGAGAGAGATGGCCACAACTGGAGAAAATCTTACAAGTATGGAAGTCATAGTCACTTCTCAAGTGGGCAGCACAAGTAGTGCAGTAAGAACAGTTACCTCTGAAAATGAAGATGCAACTTCAGCATTAGGTGTGACAGGTACTGAAGCAAGAGCAACCTCATCTGGCTCTTCTCGTCGAACCACTATTCAAGAGGCTGAAGTCACCTCATCAGCTGGACAGGCAACCACAGCGTCTAGTGGAAGTACAGCATCTAAAGAAGAAAGTACATTAACTAGAGAAGCAACTACAATTGGAGTGACCCCAATAGAGATCACATCAGAGGAAACTACTTCACCATCTGAAGGGACCACATCTGTTGTAGAAGTCACTACCACGTTAGGATCAACCATTGTCACAACTCTGGAAGCTGAATTCACTTCCAAGAGAGAGATGGCCACCACTGTAGAAAATCTTACAAGTATGGAAGTCATCGTCACTTCTCAAATGGGCAGCACAAGTAGTGCAGTAAGAACAGTTACATCTGATAATGAAGATGCAACTTCAGCATTAGGTGTGACAGGTACGGAAGCAAGAGCAACCTCATCTGGCTCCTCTGGTATAACCAATATTCAAGAGGCTGCATTCACCTCATCAACTGGACAGGCAACTACAGAATCTAGTGGAAGTACTTCATCTCAAGAAGGAAGTACAGCCATTGAACAGGCTACTTCTAGTGGAACTACTATACCTGTAGAGGGAAGTACGATCATTGGGGAAGCCTCTACAGTTCGGGTGACCCCAGTAGAGATCACTTCTGAGGAAGCTACTTCATCAGCTGAAGGGATCACATCTGTGGAAGAAGACACTTCTACCTTGGAGGTTACCGAAGTTACAACTCTTGAAGCTACTGTAACTTCTAAGGGAGAGATGACCACAACTGGAGAAGATCTTACGAGCTTGGGGGTCACAGTCATTACTCAAGAGGAAAACACAAATAGTGCAGTAAGAACAGTTACCTCTGAAGTCACCACATCTTTTGGACGGACAACCATAGAATCTAGTGGAACTTCTGCCTCTCGGCCTGTAAGCACTGTAAAGACTTCAGGGCAAACTACATCGGGAGATATACAAACTACTTTTGAAGAGTTTACACGGTTGGAAACTAGAGTTTCTGCTGGCTCAGAGAGTACTACATCAGTCGGCACTACCAGTACCACAGATGCTTTAGGGACAACCAGAGAAAATAAGGTGTCAACTAATGCTGAAGCGACCACACCTGAAGAAGACACATATACATATGCTCCCTCAACAGGAAATACAGTCTCTTCTGAAGCTGTTACTTCACCAGCAGTACAAGTCACAACATCAGAAGCAGAAGTCCCAAGTTCAGTAGAAGGCACTATGTCAACCAGAGTAACAGCAACTTTTGCACCTGATAATGCAAGCGTTGTAACAGATATGACATCAAATGCGGGGAGCAATGCAACACTTGTCCCTGCAACAGAAAGAGACTCAACTACATTAGTAGAGGAAGCCACTACTCAGAAAGAAATTACTGCTTCGGTTACATCATCAACTGTTCGTTCAACAGAAAGTGGAACAATGGAAGGGACATCACCAGAAATTGAAGAGGTTCCATCAAGTCCTTCAGATATCACTTCTGGCTCTACTGAGACATTTAGTATTGCACCGGTAACTTCTCAATACCAGTCTACAACAGAGGAAGAGGAAAAGGTAACATCAAGACCGGTATATAGCACAACTGGGTTTCCTGAAACACCTCTAGGTACCACATCAGCCTACCAATCTTCCACAAAGGAAGAGAAACTTACTGAAGCAGTTAAAACTACAACATTTGAGGAAGAAATGACATCAAAGTACCAGTCTACAACAAAGGGAGATACTGAGACAGTAAGAACTACAACTTTTGAGGAAGAAATTACAGAGCCTGAAAAAATGACAACAGACTTAACTGAGACACCTGGTGCTGCAACAGCAACTTCACAGTACCATTATACAACAGAGGAAGCTACTGATGCAATAAGAACTACATATTTTGATGAAGAGTTAACATCGCAGTACCAGTTTACCACAGGGAAAGAGGAAGTTACTGAAGTAATAAGGACTACACCTTTTGACGAAGAGGTAACTCCAAGTTCTGCAGACATCGCATCAAATTTTACCGGAACACCTGGAACTAGAACTTCACCATTCCAGTCTACAACAGGGGAAGTTACTGAAGCTGTAAAAACTACACCTTTTGAAGAAGAAGTAACATCACAATACCAGTCTACAACAGAAAAGACTTCTGAAACATCACAAACCACAGCATTTGCTGAAGATGTAACAACCGAGTTAAGTGAGACTCCTGGTAGTGGTGCTGGAACTTCACAGTATCAGTCAACAACAGAGAAAGCTACTGAATATACCCCCACCCTGGAAGAAGAAGTAACAGAAGCAGTAAGAACTACATATTTTGAAGAAGAAGCAACATCTCAAGACCCGTCTTCAACAGAGGAAGTAAGAACCATAACTTTTGGTGAAATAGCAACCACATCTTCTGATGAAGTAACAACTGAGTTCTATAAGGCAACTGATGTTGGAACTGGAACCACTGAAGACCAGTCTACAATAGAACAAGTAACTGAAGTAGTAAAAACCACTAGCTTTGTTGAAGAAGTAACAACAAAGCCTGAAGAAATGAAAACTGCATTTACAGAAACACCTGGTGCTGTAACTGAGGAATCTACTAAATCAGTTAGAACTACACCTTTTGAAGAAGAGGTAACATCACATTACCAGTCTAAAACAGAGGAACTTACTGAAGCTGTAAGAACCACGGGATTCGGTGATGAAGTAACAACGAAGTCTGAAGAGATGACTACAGAATTTATTGAGACACCTAACATTGGAACTGGAACTTCACAATACCAGTCCACAACAGAAAAAGTTACTGAAGCAAGTACACCATTTGAGGTTACTCCTCAATCCAAATCTACCACAGAGGAAGCTACAGAACCAGTAAAGACCACAGGTTTTGTTGAAGAAGTGACAACAGAGTCAGAACAAATGACAGCTCAATTAACAGTGACAACTGGTGTTGCTGTCACAGAGAAAGTTACTGAAGCAGTTACGACCACATCTTTTAAAGATGTGACATCAAGTATTGTAGATATCACAACTGGACTTTCTGAGACACCAGAATTGGGAACTGGAACATCACAGTACCAAACAACAACAGAGGAAGTTCCTGAGGAAGGGGTAACATCGGAAATTGAATCTACCACACAGGAAGGTACAGAATCTGTGAGTTCTACAACTTTGGTTGAAGAAGTAACAACAGGTCTTGTTGAAGTAACAACAGAGTCTGATAAAATGTCAAGTGAATTTACAGAGACACCTGGTGTTGAAACTGAAGAAGCTACGGAACCAGTAAGAACAACGAGCCTTATTGAAGTAACATCAGTGTCTGATGATATGACGACTAAATTTACAGAGACAACAAGTGCTTACACAGAAGAAGCTACAGAACCAGTAATAACAACAAACCTTGTTGAAGTATCAACAGAGTCTGATAAAATGTCTACTGAATTTACAGAGACAACAAGTGTTGAAACAGAAGAAGCTACAGAACCAGTAAGAACCACAGGTCTTGTTGAAGTAACAACAGATTCTGATGATTTGACAACTGAATTTACAGAGACACCCAGTGTTGAAACAGAAGAAGCTACAGAATCAGCTAGAACAACAAGTCTTGTTGAAGTAACTACAGACTCGGATGAAATGACAACTGAATTTACAGAGACACCCGGTGTTGAAACTGAAGAAGCTACAGAACCAGTAAGAACAACAAGCTTTGTTGAAGTAACAACAGAGTCTGATGATATGTCAACAGAATTTACAGAGACAGCAAGTGTTGAAACAGAAGAAACTACAGAACCAGTCAGAACCACAGGTCTTTTTGAAGTAACAACAGATTCTGATAAAATGTCAACTGAATTTACAGAGACACCCAGTGTTGAAACAGAAGAAGCTACAGAACCAGCTAGAACAACAGGTCTTGTTGAAGTAACTACAGACTCGGATGAAATGACAACTGAATTTACAGAGACACCCGGTGTTGAAACTGAAGAAGCTACAGAACCAGTAAGAACAACAAGCTTTGTTGAAGTAACAACAGAGTCTGATGATATGTCAACAGAATTTACAGAGACAGCAAGTGTTGAAACAGAAGAAACTACAGAACCAGTCAGAACCACAGGTCTTTTTGAAGTAACAACAGATTCTGATAAAATGTCAACTGAATTTACAGAGACACCCAGTGTTGAAACAGAAGAAGCTACAGAACCAGCTAGAACAACAGGTCTTGTTGAAGTAACTACAGACTCGGATGAAATGACAACTGAATTTACAGAGACACCCGGTGTTGAAACTGAAGAAGCTACAGAACCAGTAAGAACAACAAGCTTTGTTGAAGTAACAACAGAGTCTGATGATATGTCAACAGAATTTACAGAGACAGCAAGTGTTGAAACAGAAGAAACTACAGAACCAGTCAGAACCACAGGTCTTTTTGAAGTAACAACAGATTCTGATAAAATGTCAACTGAATTTACAGAGACACCCAGTGTTGAAACAGAAGAAGCTACAGAACCAGCTAGAACAACAGGTCTTGTTGAAGTAACTACAGACTCGGATGAAATGACAACTGAATTTACAGAGACACCCGGTGTTGAAACAGAAGAAACTACAGAACCAGCTAGAACAACAAGCCTTGTTGAAGTAACTACAGACTCTGATGAAATGACACCTGGTGTTGAAACAGAAGAAACTACAGAACCAGCTAGAACAACAGGTCTTGTTGAAGTTACTACAGACTCTGATGAAATGACAACTGAATTTACAGAGACACCCGGTGTTGAAACAGGAGAAACTACAGAACCAGCTAGAACAACAGGTCTTGTTGAAATAACAACAGAGTCTGATGAAATGTCAACTGAATTTACAGAGACACCTGGTGTGGAAACTGAAGAAGCTACAGAACCAGTAAGAACAACGAGCTTTGTTGAAGT
>BEXV01001567.1:34189-53292 GCA_003118195.1 Hemicentrotus pulcherrimus
GGGGGGAGGGGGCTTAAAATCAAAAATGGTGAAAAAAAATCCTGCTACCCGATGTATTTATGAACCTGGCATATTAGATACCGGTAATCCATTAATCATCATTGTAATGATTTTATGCACCATTATATATTTTGTAGATATAATGATTTTGCTGTTTCCCATTCATGATATTTTCTGAGTGTCGGTGTCCTTGAAAACAAACTGTTGTGTTGGTGGAGGTACGATGGAGACCCAGAGTCTTGATCATCTTCCTTAGGTCATATATCTGAGGTAACACCAATGATTTGCCCATCTTTATGTATATTTGCAGGTGCCCTGATGGCTGGGCAGGTGATACGTGTGAAAATGGTGAGATTTTTAATTTTTTAATCAATATTGTTGAAGAGAGTTATACAGTAAAACCTGTCTAAAGCAACTGCCCAAGGGAAACACAATAAGAGGTCTTTGAAAACAGGTTCCTTTAGTACATGTTTCGATGAGAAACCATTTTCAAGGGAAACAAAAAATGTGCTTGTTGTAGACAGGTGGTCACTAAAACAGGTTTGACTGTTCAAGGGTTCCCAAAAGTACACAACACATTCGGTGTGCTTTTCAAGTTTAGGGACATTAGAAAGCGAAATTACCGTTTGTAAATTCATCTTGACAAGGATGGTGATAATTAAATGCTTTAGATTTTCCAAACCATTTCACTGGAAAGCTGCTATGCTAGTTTACCCAAGTTGGAGGAAGGACAATACTATTTTTGCTGAGAACCCTGATTAAAACTATATACACCTATCAATGATACTATGAACTCTGTTTGCTAAGTATTGAATCTTTAGACTGCCACATTCTTTCAATTACATGTTCAATATCAAGAAGATTGTGTGTCAAATTAACTGTAGCAGGCCTTTCTTAGTCCCTTTGGTTGACTAAAGTGAGTGAGAATAGAGTGATTAGAAGTTTCAATCATTCCAGTTGATGGTTTGTATTCATGTGTAATATGGAGTTTGTAAATATACCGTTTTACCAACATATTCAAATTTATGGATGTTACTTCTCTGGGGACCTAGGGATGAGGTATTCCATTTTTCTGTTATTAATAAATGAACTACAATACTTGGAATTCAGTTTGCATACACTGCTTGTTGCTATGTAGGGTTAGCCTTGGGCGAGCTCTTGGGTTGTCAAGAACAACCTTTCTTTAAATAGTATGTATAACATCTAAATATGTTAGTTAGTTAGTCTATTGAACAAAGCTTAAGTCTCAAACATCCTTTATCAATCTATCCATTGACATATCCTTCTCGGCCATATAGAGTTCCTCATCGTCTTGGAAGTCATTGACACGAGCGACACCATGGTCGACCTGGCCTGGAACTTTCTAGATGAAGACAACCTGGTTGCCTTTGTCCTTGAGCACAGGAAATCCGAGGAAGACTCTTGGACGTTGTCCACCCTCATCAGCAATTCAGTGAGAGAGTACACAATCTCCGGCCTGGAACCCAGCACGCTCTACTTTGTCCGACTTCTTGGATTTTTCACCGAGGAAACCAAGGTGATCTCTTTCCAGAAGGCCTTAATAACAACAGCAGGTGAGGAAGAGCTAGAAACATCAAATAAAATGAAATATAAATAACAATCATATTCTTTTCTTTTTGTTAAGCTCATATCTTCTCCATTTGCTTTTAAAGGACTTTATATACATCATGATAAGGACCATCAATAGCACTTTTGTGAGGTGCATGCATAATAGCAATAAGGAGATAATTGAATGAAAACGACATAGGATGTTCATGCAATATACCAAATTTGTCAAGCTTCTTAAAGTAATCCATGAAGATAAGATGATGATCGTTAATCATTATTTGTTGAGAATACATGTATATAGAGCAGCGTCACACTGACGTTAACAAAATACAGAAAGTAATAGAGGATATAGCACATTGCACCTGTTAGTCATATGGTAATGAAGGAATTGCCTTAAACAATATTTTTACTTGCATCCTTTTTATCAGTGAGATAATTTTCTCCATTTCCATCATACAGAGGTCAATGTTCCAGACTCCGGCCAATCGGTCACACCCCAGGGGTTGTCCAATTTCGCTCTCATCTGGATCCTTGTGGCTGTCGCCCTCATTGCCTTTGTTCTCTTCATCTTTGTCGTCGTGATGGTCTATCGACGTCGTCACGACTCTGTGACCTTGCCCTTCAGGGACTTCAAAGGGCGCTTTGCAGTCGGAGTTCGGGTAAGTGCAAGATGGTTGCCCTTATTTGCTTTTAAATTATTATTATTATTATTATTATTACTTATACCGGGCATTTCCCATAAGGCCCAATGACATAAATACATTACATTACAACTACAAGCTGAAAAAAAGTTGTGTTTTAAAGGCCTTTCAAGATTTAAGATTCAAGATTTTATTGTCCATATGAAATTCAGAAATTTGTTTTCCATTGGTGTAACATGTAATATATAAAACAAAAGACAAAAACATGGTGTCGTGTGCTGGAAGCCGGAATGGCGTCAAGACTCTATAAAGAAAAAGTCTACGAGCAGGTCTATGAAGGTTATAATGATGAGTTTGTGTTCAGAAATTTGTTGCTTATTATTTTGTTGTTTTGTTATGGTGATTAATTGTTACCTCTTGCAATTATTAGGTGTTCTAATACACGTTGACATTGTCTACAGGATTTGGATGGTTCCTGTATTGGGTTTTGTGGAATGAGAGAAATCAGTCATTGGGTAAATGAAGCATCTAAGTCAATTCAAACATAACTACTTTCTGTTCAGCCTTTATGCAATATGATGATTTGTTTGGAGACCATAAATACTATTAGTTTACCATGGATTTATTCATTTTTTAATATTCTATCATAGAGGAACATCCATATTGTCTTTTTTGATTATTTTGCTCTGTATTTTGCAACCATATCTTTTTTCTTTGATAAAAAATATAGTTCTATAATTAACTCTGTTTGCCACAAGAGGGCTTACTACCGTTGCACACTCCATAAACCTTGGTACTGCAAAAATGCATACAGGTAACTAGATTATGATTTAGTGTGTATAGTCTGCTGACTAATGGCCACTAGAGGGCAGACTTCAACTAAAGAGCGACCACAACTCAAAAACTTTGATACATGCAGTGACTAAGTTGTTACCGATTGTGTAAACATTCGTTGTATGGAGCTTTGAACAATTGCGTTCAAGAAAGAGTAAAGAGAAACCGCCCATGGGCAAATAATCTGCTACTTTTGTGAGCCAGCTACAATACAATAAGAACAAGCCCATGACTAAACGAATGAATAGAACAAAAATATGCACTTCTGAAAAAAAATACACATGCTGCAAACTGATACATATGAATATTTACCTAACATTTAGCTTTCTGTGCTAGCTAGGGTAAGAAAGTCTATAACTTTGGTAGTTGTTCTTTCATCAAAGCAATATGGTTTTGGTTGTTTGAAGCTGGAAGGGATTCAGTGAGGAAGTTGAGATGTACAAGTATTTCTGGGTACGTATCATCAACAAGATTCCAGGCATTGTCTGTGTTCTGAAGATTATTTTATGTACTCTGGATTGTAACCATTGCTGGATGGCTTTTGGGTTAAAGTGTCTTGATGTTCAAGCAAAGAGTATTCAGTCATTTGGGGTTTTGAAAAAAGTTGTTAAAACCAGAATAGGGAAAATCCATCATTATTTCCTATCATAAAAGTACATGTGGATATGAATTAAGTTCTGTGAATAACTTTTAATGGTGATTAAGAAAAAAATTGTTCATTCAATGATGGTATTTTTTTGTCAAACGGTGACAATTTGACCCATTTTATAAAAGATTTGCCCCAGATGCTGATTTTCTGTAGAAGGAATGTTTGAAAATCACTGAGCTTATTAATGTAAAATTTGTTTTTCCTTTTATTTGTGTAGTAAAAGGAAGTCTGCATATATATTTTGTTGCAACAGGTTACAGTACTAGTTTTTTAAATACATTTAATAGGGAAGGAGAGAGAGACAGAGAGTAATAGAGATAGAGAGAGAGAGAGAGAAAGTAATAGAGAGAGAGAGAGAGAGAGAGAGAGAGCAATGTGCATGAAATGACCCTCAGGTTACAAACAAATAATCAACTTTAATTGATTTGAATGTTTGAGAAACTTTTTACACTTTTAAGTCTTTATACAGTATGCCACACAAATAATCTACCTGTGCCACAAAGTATTCATCATGGGATAGAGATACCAAAGGCCTCAAAGATTGGATGTTTACATTGCACGCTTAAAGGAAAAGACCAGTATTGGAAACGCCCCAATTTCAAAAAATGAAATGGAAGCTCTCATTACCAAACATGTGAAAGAATATGTTTTGACTAGTACATGATAACAACAAAATTGCCGGAAACCGCCTACTAATTATTCATATATTTGGGAAATTTTTTTCTCTCATGGTCTGTGAGAGATATAGGGTAGTCCCATATACATCTTTCTGTGTATAGTTCTTATAACGAAGTATGGGCCAAATTTTGTATCATTTTGATGATTCCAGAACTTTGCAGATGCTAGATGCTAGATGATCTACCTTTTCTGATCCATTCCACAACGTTTCTTACACCATGCAATCGCATGACCATAACTGGTCTTTACCTTTAACTTATACTGTTTTTGTTTTAAGTGCTGTTGTGGAACTAATCAAGAAGGGAATTGGGTCATTTTCCAAACCCATAGTGTTGCAACAAGCAATCCTTACCTCAATTCATGCCTGTTGTTTTGTGCAAAAATGCATGTGTGGCAAACAAACGACCGTGTAGAAAAGTGAAAAAAGCAAGCAATGTGTTAAGCCTTGCTGTGAAGAACAATTATCATGTCAAACTTAATTGGGCAAAAAATTATAAATTTCTGTGGTCCCATGGAGCTTGCTACCACAAGGGTTCAATGTATTTTTGGATATTGTCTGCTAAAAGAGACAGAAGTGCCTTAACTCTGTGTAAATATTTTTTAAAATAAAATTTAATGTGCTTCCGGCTCTCATCAGCCAGTGTGTTCTACTCTGAGTGTAAAAAAATGTGGGGTGCATGGGTAAAAGGACCTGTGATTAGGATACAAAGTCAGAAGACAGCAGTGAACTAACACATGAACAAATGAAACCATGTCTAAAGCTCCTCTGTCCCAATCTTCTGTTCAAATGTTTGAACAATTACCGCGTCATGATATGTATTTCTTTCATGCAAAAACTGCACCGACATTCTTCCCATTTCATAAACCTGGTGCATGATGGAATGTGGTGAACAGAAAAAGGAGTTCGGAAAGAAAAAAATTGTCGAATTGAAATTATAAAGGAGTAATGATCTATGAGTTTTGACACACCTTCAAAGGTTCATGCAGTAATCTCAAACTTTCCCGACCAGAATACCTTCATGTAATAGGATCAGATTAATAATACTTGGCTGTGTCCGTACAGAGCGATAGTACTTTAAGTCAATGTTTGGGTTTCAAGCCATTATACTTATAATAATATTCAAGAGTACTTCTGTATAGAATGAGCTTACACTCTGTATTAAGTTATGAATAACCTGTGACAATTAAGCCTGGCTGGACTCTGTACATGCATGCATCTGGACTGGTATTAACTCCAAGTTAATGTTTCATGCCAGCCTTGACATGAACTATTCCATTTATGTTCTGGGATCCTTCATTGACTTATAAGAAACCTATAGATGGATACAATACCTGCATGCACCTGCACGGATGCTAATTCCGAGTTGATGTTCTGTGCCAGTCCTGCTATGAAATAATTGTTTCTCTTGATATGTTCTTATAATCATTGGCATGCGGCTCATCCCTTATTCCCCCTCCTTTTTGTTGGGGGGGGGGGGATGGGGGAGTCCCCTTTGAATAGTACCTTCATATGCATGGCTCAATATTATATTTAGGGAGGAGCTTCCCCAAAGGACAATTTTTTTCTTCATGTACATATAAAACTGGTTTGACTTGTCATACAGGTACGTATACACTTAGGGTGTGATGTTCAAATGTACAGATGTGTGCAGAGTTTTCATAATGTATACACACATTATTATGACAGAGTAATAGAGACCCACATTAAACATGGAGAAGAGTACACTATATGTGAGTTGGCTCAGTTGGTGAAGCGTCCATATATTGTCACACTGTCGAACCAAAGATCCCAGGTTCGACTCCCACCCAGGCGGATGACTGAAGCCTGCGTTGTGTGTTAACGTGCCCCTCCCCTTGTTCATAGACGCAGGTTATGTAAAGTTGAAAACACTCCGTCCCTCGGATAGGACGTTAAACAAAGGCCCCGTGTAGAGAAGAGTCATTATACCTTTGCACGTTAAGAACCCACTGCAATATTTGTAAAAGAGTAGGGGGAAACCCAGGTGTAGTGGTCCACCTGCACCACACCCCCAGTATAGTACGATAATACTCTGTAAAGAGGTCTGTACTCAAAAGGAAGAAGAAGAAGAAGAGAGGACTAATTGAAGTACAGTGCGTTTCTGCTCATCATTATCGTGCACAACATTTGTGCAACTGAGCATGGAATAAAAGATATGAGCTTAGATTTGGAAACTAAACATTTGAACAGCAACTTCCCCCATTTTTTTACCATCGACTTATAAATAAAAGTCTATAATTCTTTGTGACCTTGGGCTGTTGGTGATTTACATATGGTAATTATTTCTATCACATGCAATTTCGTTCTTGTGAAGAATAGGAAATTGGAAATGGTGAGTGAATTTGAAGGAAAATGCAACACATGGACTAAATTTCTACGGACATGAAAAGTGTCAGAAAATGCTATGAAATGTACAGAATGAAACAAATTGTTATAAATGCTACAACAAATCCTCAAATATGGGGAGGGGGAGGGGGTTCAGGGGCATTTTAGAAGCATCTTAACATCTGATAGTGGCTGAAGCCAATAGAGTAGAACAATTAGGTACACTCAAGGTAAAGACCAGTATTGAAAACGCCCCAATTTCAAAAAATGAAATGGAAGGTCTTATTACCAATCATGTGAAAGAGTATGTTTTGACTAACCGCCTACTAATTGATATATTTGGTCAATTAGTTTATCTAATGGTGTGTGAGAGGTAAACACATGTGTCGTTTAGGTGCCAAAACATGGGTCGGTCGGTCAGAAATTAAGTTTTTCTTCTGTGTTCTCCCGTTTTGGGCTGATATTTCACAGTTGTTTGCTTTAATACATATTTTTTTTTATTTATTAAACATTTTTTTTGTTATTAAAAAATGGTTTTGAGTTTTAGGGTCAGTCGCAAAGGGCAATTAATACAACATCTTTTTGTTTACCCCCTAATGGTATTAAACTTGATTATTTCCTTCTTGCTTTCCTGTTGTTTTGGGAAAAATGAATCGGCTGAAATTGTTATTATAGGTCAGACTTCAATGAAAAAAAATTGTCTCTAATACAAAACACAAATAAGTTTTATATACAAATTTACCAATTTTCACATAAATGAAATGACAAGCGAATTTAACTTAAACAAAATTTGAATTTATTTCAATATTTCATTCATTGTCATAACGCATGCTTCATGATACTCTATTCAAGAAAATAAATACATGAATCAAGTCTGTTTATACAAGTAACATTAATCAAAAGAGAAGTTTATAATTCAAAGAAAAGGGAGATTTTATCTTAAATTGTCATGGAGATTGCTTGACAAGCAATTTTTCAATATCTATGAGGCCAGAAGTGCACTCCTTCAATATGTGACGTCATTGGCCAAAGAATGGATAGAGGTATTGTCCATAGGGTTTGATTGACATATTCTTCAGCATTTGGAAAAATCAATGCGGTTGCATCAATTCTATCTTTATTTTTATTAGGACATTTTATATGTGATACACATATTGTTATGAATGGTATATACAGGTGTATGTATATTTATAAGCATGTAGTTTATCTTTATTGTTATTTGCGTGGTCTGGCCAGATCTGAAGCCATTGAAAACCTTTGGATGAATTAAGCCAGTGAAAACCTCTGGATGAAGCCAAATGAGTGCTTCCCAGGATCATTTTAGCTCACTGCTAAAGAACAAAATGGGTGGGGAGGAGATAAAGAACAAGACTTGTCAAAGGAGGTGATAAAAATTGGCATCTTGACCAATGGTCTGTTAAACATTTGTAGAATAATCTCACATAATGTTGAGCCTAAGGGCTTCATTGGCCTCATTATGTAATGGGAGTTGGAAAATCCTGTCATTCAGATTCCGTGTTCATTAAAAAGTCACAGGGGCTACATAGTACAGAGACCTCGCTCATGTTTAGCTATGGTGGGAAAGTTCATCCAATTTTATTGAATCAATGATTAAACAGTGAATTAATTAAGGAGTGGATAGACGATGCATGTGTTATAATATAGATGAAACTGTGAAAAGATGATATTTTCTTATATTTTAGCCAATTCTAATTCAAATATAATCATGGGACTGATTTTTATTACAATACAAGAGAAAATTATGATAAAATTCAGACTCTTTGTTGCTTGATTGCACTTTTGCAGGGTTGTGATGGTGACATGTTTAATTTATCATTATTTTACTAAAAATACTAAAGGGCCCTTGTTTGAAGACAATGATGTAAATTTAATAGATACATTTTGAAACAAAGAAAATTATCATGAATATGGTTCTAACTTTCTTTGTCCTTAATACAACTGTAACCCATTCCTTGCCCGGATGCAAATGACTTAAAACACATACACATTACCACACATTCATAATACGCCACCCAGCAATGACACTTCAAACAACATGATCTCAAATAATTATGATGAGATAAACCTTTGTACAATTTCGACATAATCCTCTACACTTCAAACATGGAAGCCCTTTCTGTGTGCAAAGGTCTAAACATATCTACCGGCAGTCTTATTCTTTTTATATTTGTCTTTCTACTGTGGGAGGATCAATGCTATTCATCCCACTGCTATTGTCTGTTTGAGACAAACAACCATGTGAATAGTGGGAATGCAAACCCTGCCCGCTCCCCATTCACATTCGAAAGATTATACTCATCTGCCTGTATTGGGTTTTAATCCAAAACTAGCACTTCTAAAGAGGATTTATACAAAAGACTATATTTTCTCAGCAATGATATACATTTTCAAACAAAAGTGTTATTTCTTCATGTTCATGTATGAATTTCTATTTAAATATTATGCCAAGATTGAAGACAAATTTTGATCAAAAGAATTCAAGAGAATAATTCACTACCCAGTAATGAACATATAGGTGCCAGAATTATTATGATTTATAAATGTTTTGGGATATTTTAAAGACAAATGCATGATGTAAAAGCTTGAAATTGTTTGCTATTTTGCTTTGTGGTGAGAGATATGCATATCACTTCTTTACTTTGAAAGCATCTTTCATGTCATCTTTGTTTCACAACCATAGTAAAACATTATGTGAATTTCATTTTTTCAATATGATTGTGTATGTACATTAAACCAATAAAAAAAAGTCCTTAACAGTGATAATACATGAAATAATGAGGAGTAAGTAATATATATCGGAACCATTCAAATCATGATTTTATAAACTGAAATCATTTTTGATGTATGTGAAATGGGACCTAGCTGCGATGAGTAGATTGAGTGGAATTACAGTTTCCCTTATTGTTGGTTCTTCAAACACTGTGACAATATTCACTTAGAGGGCACAAGGGGTCAACCCCTTTGTTCAAACCCCCCACACAATCACACACACACACACACCCCTCACCTACAATAGCTTTATGCAGGCATAATATGAATAATTATGAATGATTATGAACCACACCCTATTCCTGTGCCTAGGCTGTGAGGAGTTGGAAGTTGCGGTTGGTGATTTCCACCATTTTTTGTTGTTGTTGTTGCTTTTGAGATATGGCTTCATTTAATTATGCTTGGATTGTGATACATTTGTTTGCAGTGACGATCGACCTGTTTTCTACATGTACTGCACCCATTAAATACTTTGACATGCCTTTGATTTGTAGATTCTGAATCGACATATTTCATGGTTGAAATGTTCAGGGAATATGGATTATGAATACAGCATTTTTTTAATTAAAAGCTTAGATGCTAATAAATGACAAATACCGCCTCAGATCTTTCAAAATGACAAATTTTGTTTTTTATCCTCCTAAAAGTGAACAGATCTCTTTTGATACCCATTAATTCTTGTTTCACTATTCAATGAAATGCTTTATCGGCTGCCAAGAACCTACATGTAATTGCTTTAACTCATGTGATTTCATGTAGATCCAATTCCCTTATTCCCTTATTACTCTTAGGATATTAAATAATGATGAATTGCCAATTAGTGAATTGTTGTCATTCAGACATAAGATCATTTGTCCAGTTCCCCCACCCCAATATTAGACAGATAAATGTAGTTGGTTTCACATTAATGGAGGTACTTTTAATCAGGTTAGGACTATGTAGATTATGATACATCAATTAAGTATACAGTTGATAACTAAATTATTCATACCCAGCCTTGTAAATTTGATTTTGTTGTTGTTAGTATTTTTCAGAAATCAAGAATGAAAGGTTGACTGGCCGGGTAGAATAAGGCCTTTGTTGAATACTTTTAGATGTAAGCTTTTATAGAGTGGTGAAGTGTGCATGACGTCATCAAAAATCTGTTTTTAGAATTTCTCAATTTTGTCTTCATTTTCTGAAAGAGCATCAAAAATAATGTACAAATGTCGAAAACCAATGGAACATATTAAGTATTGGCAGAGATATGACTACCGGTATCTGAATGAATATAGTTTCTATAGGAACTCAGTGTTATATGCTCTGGCTCCAAACTAGGAGCCAGAGCATATAACACTGAGTTCCCATAGGTAGCCTTTTTATTCAGATGCTTATATCTCAGCCAATACTTAACATATTCAATTGGTTTTCGACATTTGGACATAATTTTTGATGCTCTTTCGGAAAATGAAGAAAAAATTGAGAAACTCTAAAAATTGATTTTTATGACGTCACAGCTTCGTGTACTCATATGTCACATTCTCGAGAAACTAAAATTGAAACAAATCAGTTTTTTACATACTTAACAAATTACAAAACTTGGTGAGGGTAAGAATTATTTAAAAAAAAAACTGCCTGCATGAAGCTCTTCAGAAAATAGTCTGATCAGAAATCAATACTAATATCCTGTCCAATTATTCACATATCAATGATGCATGGATTGAAACTAAAGAATTCAAATATGTAATTTTGCTCTTGGGGGATTTAATTATTGTCTGTAGTAGTGCTCAATAAAAATCAATTATTATTATTATTATTATTACTATTAATCAAAAATTCTTCATACATGTGAGAAGTTCTGCTCTCTCTTTTCCTTTGATCAATATGAAATATGTTGCAATCAACAACACTTAAGTTCTTCAGGAAAGTGTTTTGCATGTAGCTTAAAGAAATACCGTGCAGATTTCGGCAAAAGAAATGGTTACTCTTTCGAGTTATTTTCAGAGAAATACGGTTATAATTATTGAAATACATATAGAAATAAATTTGTCCATTACATTCAATATAAATATATTTATATTTTAGTCAGGGAATCACATTATCTGGAGACTTGCAACAGGTACAGTCTACATGCAATGATAATGCAATTTGGAATGAAGCTTTCCATATTGTATAGCAGTGGCATATGCACAGCAATCAGAAGTTAATTCTGGATTCTATAAGTGTTTCAAGTCTAATACAATATACATTGTGACGATCGAACAATAAGTCTATACAATTCAACGAATGAATAGAATTTCATGTGTGAAATGAATGCATCATGCATACACTTAGCAGACTCTGATATTGATTACAATCCACCAGTCACTTCATACGGCCATTTTCTAGGTCACGAATACTGTGCAAAGTCACTGACGTCAGGGAGATGGTAGAATAGCCAGGCTTTTGTATTGGTGCACCTTATCCCTTATCACAAAAGCTATTCAGCTAATTGTGATTTGAACAAATGTATCAATATATCGTAGCCCGCTATAATGAAAGCAACTAACAATAGTCTGGTTTGGTCGTATATCGGTCTTTTTGTTTACTGTATCCTCGATGGAGTCTATTAAAAACTAACTCTACTGTAGTACTCTATGAAGGTAAGTGAAGTCAGTGAGGAGATTATGTAAAATGAATTCCTGATTTATTTTGAGCAGCATTTTGCAGCATTTTCAGGCATGTCGATTGTTAACGGTCACTGAAAATGAACACAAAAGATCACCGAAGGTAATTCCAACAAAGGAACATAGAGATATAGACAATGCCTGAAGAAAATTGTTCTTAAAGACCCTATCCGATGAAAATACAACTTGATATAAATGGAAAACTGAATAAATGTAGAATAAACATATAAAGGAGTAACAAGTATTTACCCTTTCATTATTGCACAAAAGCACATTAAAACCTCATTTCCCGCACCCCTCCAAATTACAGGTCAACAGGTCAGATTTGCTGAATTACAGTAACCACATAACATGTGGACCCCAACGGTTCACGTACATAGCTGAGGCAATGAGCCATTAATTAATGCAAAGTCATTGTGAATATGCGAATTCAACAGATAATGAGGTCCTCAAGACGATAGCAAATTTTTTGGTTGACAACTTTCGATTTTCAAAGCTTTGGATTTTGAGTTTTCAAAGAGCTGATACTCCTCTGACTTTCCGTTGATAGTCAACTAAATTCTGGTTTTCAGTTTAGACATGGTCTTTAATGATATGATGGTAATAATGTCTTGTTTACCCAGGGTATTAATACTATTCTGTCCAAGAAGCAGGGGCGTAGCCAGGTGGGGGCGTTGGGGGCAGTCACCCCACAAAAAAACGCCGGCCAGAAAAAAAAAACGAAGAAAGGAAGAGAACATATGAAGAAAGAGGATTAAGAGTCGAGAACGGTACAACGAATCGTCTTCTTTCTCTAATAATTTAATAAAATGTTGAAGCTCCTCCCTGCATGCACCCACCCTCCTTGGGACCGCGCTACGCGACTTATAAGTGATTTGCACGCTTTGCGTGCTCACTACCGCCCCCCTAAAATGAAATCCTGGCTACGCGCTTGCCAAGAAGAGCCCTGAAATTACTTTAATAACCAGCTTTTACTTATCTACCGTGATTATGCGCTCAAAATTCTAGGAATTTCCCCTACTTGGCTCAATGCTTTCAAAGATTGGTATGCAAAGAGAGAAGTGGCCATTCTTTAAACCCTCAATGCTGGTGAAATTTTATTAATATTTGCTGTGGTATTAACATTTAAGGAAGAGGTAAGAAAAAAATAATGTGTTGCCTGATAGAACTGGGTGACTCCTGCATTACAGCCCATGGGAACGATAAGATTCAGTAGTCGATAGGTTAGGATATATGCCTAATTGTTAATAGTGGAATTAGAAACAGGAATGCTTTTAATTAAGGACTCAAATATAAGAGTCTGTATTGTGATGGATGGTACTGTGCTTGCAACATTTGGCAGAAATGTATGCTTTTCTTTTCAATTAGTGTCATTACTCCAAATCTCCAATGTTAATTGCTCAATGCTCTCTTTTAGCAGGGATATGAGAGTTTTAAACTAACAATCCCTGCTTTTAGCTCCCATCCTTTTTTTGTTATAAAGTTATTCTTAAAACAGCTCTATTCTTATAGCTGATAGAAATTATGAAAGATGCAATATACCTTGATCATTATTGCCTTGTTTATGAGAGCATGTTCAACAGGCGTGAAAAGAGAATAATGTTTACATCTAGTAAATATTCATAAATCTTTCATTGTTAAGTTTTATGTAGCTGATTCTATTCTAATTGAAGGTCCATTTTGTTATAGACTCCTATATAAATGGAGCATTAGAAAAGATTCTGGTATTCTTTTTAAAGTCCATTCCTGTAAATGCTGTTAAATTCAATAACAATTAAACCAATGACCTGTGAGATCTCAATGATAAACAGACTATTAAAACTATTTGGCTCTAGTATCCCCTGCACCTCTTTTGACAAAAAGAAAGGAATTTAGCGTTGGCAGCATGTCACAGATCATTGCTGATAAACTTCTGTGTGGGACTGTCCTCTTTGTAGTAACCTGCATGGCATTTGACTTTTTTAAAACCCCAGTTCGTTGAAGGTACTATTGATTATAGGGCTAGGCTATCTCAGTTGACCGATATTTTCTAAAAGAGAGACAATCCTCGGAGAAGTAAATGACCTTAATTACCTTGTATATTTATGTGAAAACTACAATTGGAATTTATTATATTTTGTGTGGTCAAGTTTGATTGGATATGGATGCATTACCTAGAGAGGCAGTGAAACACATCCCACTCCTGCCATCAATAAAACAATTCTCTCACTTCAATTTTCTATCCGTTCAGTTATAATTCTCTAAATCTCCTTTCAGTTAAATCTTCTTTTTCTTTTTTCTCACTTTTCAAATTTGTAAAGATCTAGTTCTAAGCAACTCCATATTAACAAGTTATTAAACAAGAAAGCAATTTTGTCTTTTTAAAGAGCTTAATTACGATCTAGTGCATTTAGTTATTTTCATATTTTGAAGTTGACAGAAGTAGTGCGTAATTCATTGCCGGTCGCTGCATCTCTAAAATTCAATTCAGATTTCCATTTCCGACAATTTCTTATATCATGACATATGGAATGTTTATGGATCAGCTCACTGGTATAATAAGCCAGTAATTCAAAAGCAAAAGCCAGCGGGATATGTTTTTTTAATCGTATTGAGAGGTTTGGATTCATAACTGATCCAATGGAAGGACAGCTAAAGCAGAAGCACATATCTGCCCAAGAATGTACTCAAAATAGTATTTTAGGAAGTAGATTTGAAGCACTGAGCAGTTTTAACAGTTGGCTAAATTTCATAAGGAATATTGCATGTCTTATCTGGAGAAAGTGATTTTGCTCTTAACCTAACTTTTATCCACATTCATGACTCTTTATTCACTTTTTTGTTTTTATTTCTCAGAAAGTTTTTTTTTTTTATTCATGAAATTTCATGAACTGCATATAAATGCATTAGCACAGAAAATGAAAAACTTCCTGTGCAAACAATTTCATACCATTTTTAGTTAACATTTTACATGATGATTCTTATTAATATTTCACCAGTGATAATACTCTCATATTTCTCCACGTACACACATGTACATGTATTTGGCACATTTGAGAAAAAACCTGACAAGGTCTTCAAAGGTGTTCAAATGGAACAATCATGTATACCCACTTGTAGGGGAGTGGATGTTACAGAAAAGGAGCTTATAATCTCTTGGTCCTTGAGGAATACATTAGAAATCTCTAATCCCAACTTAATCTGTGCATTAACCACTTTCATTGCCCCAGCTGTTAAAGGTGGGATGGATGTGTATTCTTTATACTCACATGACACTATAAGAGCCATACTTGAGACTTGTTATTATACAAACACAGTTAATTCATTTTCCTTAGGTTACTGTATTTACTAAGGAAACCTTCAGTTTTTAAAGGTAAAGACCAGTAATGGTCATGCGATTGCATTGTGAAAGAAACGTTGTGGAATCAATCACAAAAAGTTGATCATCTAGCATCTAGTATCTGCATGGTTCTGGAATCATCAAAATTATAATAAATTTGGCCCATTCTTCGTAAAGTTACAAGCACTATACACAGAAAGATGTATATGGGACTACCCTATATCTCTCACGGACCAAGAGAGAAACAAATTTACCAAATATATGAATTAGTAGGCGGTTTCCCGGCAATTTTTTTATCACCATGTATTAGTCATGACATATTCTTTCACATGATTGGTAATGAGAGCTTCCATTTCATTTTTTGAAATTGGGGTGTTTCCAATACTGGTCTTTACCTTTAACNTGAACACGCAATTCAAAAAAATCAAGATGTATGTCTGCTTTCCGTATTTTAAAATTGACCAGACCCTTTGTATTAATTGTGCAAGATTTGTGAATAAAATGTGAGTATTTTAAAACTACTATCTCTTTCTTAAATATAACATTTCCCAGTTAGAAGACATAATTTAATGATACAGTCAATCAAACCTGCTTTAGTGACCACCTGTATAGAAAGACCACCTGTCTATAAAGACCAATTTTTTAAAATTTACCTTTGAAAAGGTTTCTCATTGAAACCTGTACTTAAAGACCACTTTTTAGGGTTCCCTTAAGTGGTCTTTATACAGGTCTCACTGTACATGTTTTCTGCTCACAGCCTCCCTTCTAGCTCTCGATTATCAGATGATGCTCAAGTGATAAAAATCAAAATAATGATGATAATGATGATAATCGTGATAAACTCCACATTTCTTTGACATAGGTAGCTGTGATAGTCTGTCCCCTGGAAGATTATGTCTTACATGTACTTGATGATCTACTTCATGTGACCTTATAATAAATCTTTTATTGTCCGAAGAATCCTTAAAAACGCTAATTGGTGCTTTAGCCTTAATTTAATACCCCTCTTGATATCAAACAAATTGTAGCCCACAGCTAGAGCATCTACGGTAAGATTATGACATCATTCTGTCTGCCTTCTGTGTTGACTCTTTCCTCTCCTGCCATTCCTCCAGTGCAAACTGTGTTTCAGAGCCCTATTGTTTAAGAACAATAGTAGCCCGCTTCGGGAGAGATCATGCAGAGAGAGGAAACAAGGGAGAGAGAGAGAAAGAGAGAGAGAGAGGGGGAGAGAGACTGAGACCGAGGGAGAGAGGGGTAGCAGAGGCGTAGGTAAATTAACTCAGCACAGTACTGCAGCGATGTTCACTTATCCATGACGATCTCGTATAATATCCACTACAGTAACTGCTTCAGGCTACAGCTTTTCTCCTCCATACAACGACAACTCTGTTGTTATTAAGGTGCAAAATCTCTCTCGGAATGACAGGCTTACGAAGCTCGTGCCATTTTGCGGGGTGTATTTAGCATGGGTGTGTGACATAAACTTGATGGCAGATAACACAGATTGGTGTTAGTGGAGAGTTTGATTTTTGAGCAGAGTGGAGTCAAATAATATCATCCTGAAGAAAATAGGAAGTTGTTGCTACTGTTTGTTCACAATTGGTTACATCGCAGAGTGTGGTTCCAGGTTGATCAGGGTGAGCCCTTAATTGTCAGTTCTCAAGCTCACGGATGTTATAAATTAAGAAGGTCAAGTGTGTACACTTCGAACAAGTTTTGAAGGGGTGTAATTCAGCTCAAGAGTCTGGAGTGTGACTAAGGTGTGCTCAACACCATGTCTCGCCGATCCTCCAAGAAACAAAATGGGGTGGGGCGCCAGTCATTCGATGTGCAGATGAGCATTGATGACTCTACTTTGCCCAGTAATGGAACCAGTAATGGAACCCACCCCACGATGAACGGCAACGGCAATGGCAACGTCACCATGAAGCGCAGTTCCTCTCTGCAGAGCCTCAACGTTTTTCGACGCCTCCCCATGAAGGGCGGGTCCCTCTCGAAAGTCTTTGGGCGCAAGTCCAAGCACAAGTTACCCCCGTCTTACTCTAACACTAAATCTCGTTCGCAGGATAATGTGGCCTATGACTTTGAGATCCAGGGTGGACCACCTTCACCTCCGTCTGTCTCTGCCATGGCTCTAGGAACCGATAGGAGTGGACCAAGCACCGCTTTCTGGGAGATCCCCAGAGATAGACTGGTCGTCGGCAATAGGAAACAGTATGGACGATTTGGAGAGATTTACTTTGGAAAGGTTCTAATTGGAAGTCAAAGCCTGGCTAGTGATGTGAAGAAACAAAGAGGTAAGCAAATCATTATATTTTCAGAACAAAATTCATGCCTTTATTTTCCAAATTTGTGACACTTTGTTCCTCTTAAATGATAAGATTAAAACACTGATGTATGTAAGCAAATAATATGCTTCAAATAAATTGCATAGCATTTGTACAGAACAAGAACTTGTGCATTACCTGACTTGTATGCACTTAACTATTGTATATATTTGACATAGTTGTGAAATCATTTGATAAAGTTAGAATGTAAACTAGAAAGGCTTTAACCTGGCTAGAAAATTATGTATTTTTAAATAAGGACAAAATCAATATTCTTTTTTGTAAGATTAATATTTTTGTTTTGTAATAAGTACATGTACATGTATTTTAGCTACAGGTAGTAGAGTTATTTCAAAGGAATGTCATACTTCTTTTGCTGTCATATATTCTTGTATCCTATCAGTTGTTGGACATTTTTTCCCTTTATACACATGATTTAATAGTACATATCAAGCATTTGATATAATTTTATTAGCTGTAAAACGTTATTATGAAATGGAAAAAATATATATACCAAACAAATCTCAGAGAGAATAAATTGAAGAAGAAATGGTTTCACTTTAGAAAATATTTTGAGAGTGTTGGAAATGTGCTAACATAAACATGATCATGTATTTTGTGTTTGGTATTTTTTTAAAATTATATATTTAAAGTACTAATTTTGTCATAAATGTTTGTTTTTATCTGCCGTAAAAGTTTTTTGGCTGTGATGATTATTATATTCGTCAAGCCAGTATGTATGGAAATTATTTCTTGAATTATTTGAATATGATATATGGACATACTGTATATGATGGAATTTATTTTGAAAATAAAGAACCCTGTGGAAGGGGAAAAAAAAGAAAAAAAACAAACATTCAAGCAGTCAAGCACTTTAAATCTTTGACATTACACAGTTACAGGAATCAAAAGTTTTTGAAAGGAAAATATATAGACCATTCCACAGACACAAAAAGAAGAAGAAGATAGTGGCTTGCGAGTTGTATGGATCAAAAATGGGTAAGAGTGAAAGCCCCCCCCCCCCCCCCCCCCCCCCCCCCTTTTCTCTTCTCCGTCTTTCCCCCTTTCTTACTTTCCCCAATTTTCGCTCCTCTGTCTCTCTTTCCCCCTCCCTTTTCTCTCCTCCCCTTTTGCTTCTTTCTCTCTTCCCTTTTCTTATTTCCTCCCTCCTTTTTCTCCTTTTCTCCCTTTTTTTCTTTCCCCGCTTCCCCCTTTTTATTTACCGGGGGGGGGGCACATGCCCCCTGGATCCGCCACTGCATCCATTTCCTTTCTATGTATGTCTTTCGAGCTAGGGTCCATGG
>BEXV01001567.1:53416-72221 GCA_003118195.1 Hemicentrotus pulcherrimus
GGGGGGGGGGACATACAGGTAAAGGATAAAGGAAGATTTTTATGTTCATTTGCCTTGGAGGTGCCTTTTTGTATTTCTCTTATAATCTTCTACGTTGACTCAAGAATGCAGAACAAACATGCCTAATTTCTTCCTCAAATATGCTTGATTTAGAAAAATGAAGGATATAAAATGGTCATAGAAGTTGAAAATAGAAAATCTTTGAAACTGTGAAATCACAATCAAAAATAGGTAACACTGCCACCAAAATTAAGTTCCATCGTAGGAATTTTAATAATAAACTATTTCTGGCTAGATATTATATTATCTGTTAAAAATCAGAAGGGTTTTCCTCATAAAATTTCCTTCTGCCACTGAATAGACTTTATTACAAACATAAATGTACTCTACAACTCTTTCAAAAAGAGGAAATTGTGAATATTTCTGGAGATATTTTTCAAACATGCTGCCTGATTAAATCTTTTCTTTGTACAATTACAAGCAGTGTGGGTAGGCTTCAAAGGAACAATTGTTGACAAAACTTTTGATGCAGTGAGAAATATGCCGACATTGTTGGGTGTGTGAATTTGGATGAGTAATACCGTGTTTTTTTTTAAAGACTTATTTTGTTTTCATTTGTCTGAATCAAGCATGTTTTTTCAGCATTCTTGAGTTGTTACCGGTAATCTTTTGTTTACAATGTTCTTTAAAAAGAAGCAGTAATAACCACACACCCCTCAAATAATGTTTGTTGTCAGTTCTCCACCCATACAACAATTTCAAATAGTTAATGTTCCAAAGCTACAACAATGAAACAAATTAATTCAGAGTTATTTTCATGATAGCCAAATTTAGTGCAAGCTACATGTAGGGTAGTGTGTTGATGAGTCGATCTAGATAAGAGTGGTTTTTTCCTTTATTGAGGAGGCATTTTTGTTACCGGGTATTCAAACATTCAGTATTTTTCAGATGTTTATTCGAGGCTGTTATTTTTATAATAGGGTACCCAATTGGCACGCAAAACATACAGATTAAAAAAAAGAAAGGACAGCTTGCCAAATAACTTTGGATTAAGGAATGCATAAATAACAAGATAAAAGGATATTTGGAGCTAATAGGCAAACCCTGTCATATTCGATATTAAAGTGATTCAATGCAATATGTCCTGGACGGCATTTGACTTTAACCTTTTTTTCATCAAAAAACGAAAATATTTCTCATATGACCATTAACTATTGGTCATTTTGCTGTTACTTCTATCATTTATTCAATGGTTGTAACAGACATATTTAATGTAAGATGAAATAAAGTTATAAAAGACATGTAAATGAGAAGATTAAAGATTTGCGAAGATTGAAGAGCGCCATCAACACCTCAACAACAACATGTAAATGTCATCATAATGTCCTTTTTGTGACTACAGTCAAACCTGTTTACAGTGACCGCCAAAGGGAAACAAAAAATGTGGTCCTTGTAGACAGGTGGTCTTTGTAGACAAATGGTTACTAAAGTAGGTTTGACTGTATATACTTCAGCAGTATTCAAGGCATCAGTTCTCTGTAAGCCTCTTGCTTTGTGGCTTAATTCATGCTTCACAATACAAGCATAATACCTTGATTCTGATTGGTGGAAAGTTAGCTGTGTTTGATTTGCAAAGTTTAAAATTTGATCATAACTTGTACTTGTATGCAAGAAGCTACATTACATACATACACATGTACCTCGTACAGTGTACTTGCCATGTACAGACACATAGCTGTACAGCTCTTGCAAGAGAAATTGTTTAGTTAGATTCTGCTTGTAAGTGTCGGCTTGCATGGTGATGTAGATATACAGTAGGCTTGCGGGTGCACCATGTGAGAGAGAGGGAGGATTGAGGAGTCCTAAAAAGGACTCTCTGTAATCTTTATTGAGGGTTTGTAGTCTTGAAAAAGTCTGTTGGTTATCTTTCTTAGCTTATAGTTCTAAGGAGAACTATAGCGCTTGGAGAGGATGAGTGGCGGGAGTGGCTCGACGTTTCGAACAGGTTGACTATCTGTCGTCAGGATCTTAGAACTATAAGCTAAGAAAGGTAACCAACAATCTTTTTCAAGACTATACCAAACAGTCCTTTTCAGGACTACAAACCCTCAAGAAAGATTACCGAGAGTCCTTTTCAGGACTCCTCAATCCTCCCTCTCTCTCTCTCTCACATGGAGCACCCTCAAGCCTACTGTACATTGTTTAGTGTTGAGTGTGATACAGGATAACTTGAATGTTGTACAAAATATATATCTCTCTCTGTAAGTATTAATTTGTTTGCCTCTCTCTCTCTCTCTCTCTCTCTCTCTCTCTCTCTCTTTCTCTCTTTTAGGTAATACTCCTCTGGATAAGAAGAAGATGCTAGCAGAGCTGTCTGTTCTCAGTCACGTTGGTCGCCATGCCAACGTTCTCAATCTTGTCGGGGCTTGTACCAAAACAGCCGGTAAGTAAATGGTCTCAAGAAATTATTACCGGTAATCATCTGTGAAGAGACAGAGGGGCATTAAAGGGCAAGTCCACTCAAAAAATATCTTATTTTTAATAGAAGCAAATTGGACAAACCAATCAAATTTACTCCAATTCTTTTTGACTCTCTTTCTGCATCTATTAAAAGCAAATTATTTTTGGAATGGACTTGGCCTTTAACGTTAAGGTATATGGATTGTATTCAACTTATTCGGGTGAACCCGATCCTAGCTCTTAGTCTTAGTCTTTAGTCTTGGTCTTAGATCACTGCCAAAGGAAGGCTTAGGAAAACTGCACTTCCTTGTTGAAACCCAATCTGGTTTCAGTTTTAGTAGAATATGGGCCTCAAAGTTTAATGCCTTTCTGGCTCCACATAAAAATTTGATATACACCTACATGTAGTTGGTATCGTAGGCTGAGGGCCAGTAGAGCATACCTTTTATTGTATCCCTTTTATGAATATATTCATGAGTTTTCTAAATATAAAATTGGTCAATTTGTGCTCACGTGATGAAATATAATTTCACTATGAAAAACAAATCTCTGCGAGAGCTCCCAATATCAAATTTCCCATTTTTTTGTGGGCAGAACTGCACATGCTCTATTTCATATTTTCTTCCAAGGCACTTCTGCGCATGCCAATGCTGAGCGATGTAAATGTAAATATGTAAATATAATTGCATTTATCAAATAATACTGATGATATGTTATTTGTATTTAAATGTATTTAAATAGTAATTAAAAGTTGTGTAAATGTTCATCATGGTTTTCTAATCTTGCATATGATATATTTTGATACAAAACAGATAAACGAATTCTGTAATATTTTGATTTAATCATGAATACTGACATCACAAGTTCATATCCAAAAGTTAATTTATCAAATTCATACGTGCTTGGATTTTGTCCTGTTGTTTGTACTCCAAACTTTTCTGGGGATATAGCCAGATCATTTAAAGCCCCACTGTCCTACTTGAAGCTACTTGCTCCCTCTATATAGAAAACTTCCCCAATCAGTTACTGTTGGTCCCCCATGATCCTCTATTTCTTATGTTATTTGAGAGCTGAGTTGATGAGATAGCCACCTGTCATTGACCTTGCTGTACGGTCTAATCCCTCCTAGCCACACTAGTGTTGATAAGCTTTAAGCTTGTCTGGAAGCAGAGTTATTGAAAGTATTGATTTTTGCTCTTTGGAATGCAACTGAAGATCGTGGAATTGACATTCAAAGCTACGGTTAAATGATCAATTTCAACACAAATCAATCAAGTAGGGTGTATATATCTAACTTACAATAGGCTTTATCCAACTGCCTATACTGACTTTAACGGCTCGGAAATAGCAAGCATGCGTGTAAGCACTTTATAAAAGGGATAAGAAACTTTACTTGTAAAGCTGTTGGAAAACACCATTCGTATCAAACTACTCAAATGATCTGTTAGAGCATGTCTGCATTGAGTGCTGTATTACCCGTTTCTAATAATATTTGGGGGCGAGCCCAAGGTCCACTGTACATGTATAACCCATACCTTACCAATTTTTTGGAATTATATTGTGGAATATTAAGTGTATAAAATGTCAGCAATAAATGATATTTAAAAGTAGGTTAAAGTGAAAAGTGCCCAAGCATGGTGATTACACAGTTGGGGCCTGATTGCTTGTGTAAATACCACATTGGATCTGATTCTCTTTCTTTCTCCCTCTTTCTCTCTCTCTCTATCTCTCTCCCCTCTCTATTACTTAATTTTTTTCTTCTCTCCTTCTCTCTCTCTCTCTCTATCTCTCTCTCTCTATCTCTCTCTCTCTCTCTCTTTCTCCCTCTCTCTCTCTCTCTTTACCTTTTGAAAAATGGAAAACTTTCTCAAATCTTGCTTTGCTGGTGTCCAATTACAAACATTAATTAATTATACATTAATTATACAAAATTAATGCTCAATGCCTCCACCAGAAAGACTGTATGTGATGTTCAATGTTTAAAGCATGAAACAGGCATTTTGAATATCGAAGAAATAGTTACATACATTTATTCTTTCTGAGGAAAATCCAGAGTTTCAAGTACAGGATCTTTATCATTTTTCTACATTAATAATGAAACAAAATGAGGAACCAAAATTACTGTAGAAAATATAATTGAGAAAATATGATATCTGGTATAGAATCATTAGATAGGACAATAAATTTCCCCAATCTCATGTCATGTACTCAATATTTTGTTAAGAAGCTGTTAGGTGTGGTTAAAGAGATGTACCTCATTAAAGTGTTTGAAAAAAGAAAGCATGATTCACATTTATGTAAACATTTTGTTAGAGCAAACCCTATGACACATACAGTAGGAGTTTGACATTAATAGAAGGGCAAGTCAGACAGTGTACTTTTGAGAAGCAGAAAATTAAGGTCTGAATTAATAGCCTTATAAGGTACAACTCCCCCGCCAAGAGCATTTAATGCTCCCCAAGTTGCCATTTTTTGCCACTTTTCTCACGCACAAGCCGGTAGATTTTGATCAAGCGAAGGTCACTTATAATTCTCTGCTTCTATTTATCGAAATTCCTTTGAATAATACCTATTGTGCTGTTATTCATTGAAATTTGATGCTGAATAACCTTTTTTTTTGCATGAGTGTAAATACTGCATTTTCTTTAATTGGTTTCCTTTCTTGGCACAATGGAGGATAAAAGGTCTGCTCATGCTTGATTTAATTTTTGTGTAAACCTGGTATTGAATTTGCATTGGCATTGAAAGCTGGCCTGTTAATAAGAATAAGTTAGATTTACATAAATAACATATTACGTTGATAGCTAACACAAAACTCACGGCCTGCATGGGTCTATGTACAGTAGTACATGTACATGTCAAATTCAGTCATAATTGCCATGAGAAAGTTCCAGTGTAATATTGTATCTTGACAAATACTTGTGGTATTTGTTCTACTATTTGCAATTCTTGCCCTATTTTCTCTCTCATCCCCTTGTGCCCCATCATATTTGAATAGAGGATCGAGTGATAGGAATTTGAATTTTTTTCCCTCTCTTTCTTCCCCTGAAGAATCACACAAGCTTGTGTTTACACTGGTCTTAGTCTATAAGATATTTATTGAAGCATCATCTTTGGAAAATTAAGCAAACATACGCATGTCCAGTTTGTGGTATATGAGTTTCATAACAAATCAGATAAAGCAAATATACATTGATCAGTGCTTGAATAGCTCTGGAATGCAGGTTCATCTGAGTGTGAAAGGGTGTGGGTTATGTCGGTACGTCATTTAATTTAGACAATGATATGTCGTTACATTTTCAAGGAGATTTAAAAGTGTGATTGTGTATTATAGAACACTTAGTGCTTCCAAGTGTCATTCAAAGTTCACGATGCGGATGCCTGAATGATATGTTGCAGAATGGCGGATATGACGCTCAGTTGGGATGGGATTTCATGACCTTGATTGGCCATTTTCAAAATTTCAAAATTTAATTCATTTAATCTAAGAATAAAAAAAAAAAAAAACTTCCTTTAAAAAGCTTTAATACATAAAATGTATAGTAACTACAATATGCAAATTTCAGCCGGGTACTTATTGTTTAATGAAAGGTGTCCTTTTTTATTCAATTGTCTTTATATGATGGCCTATCTTGATGTATCAATTTAGTAATAGAATATACTGTGTTACAAAATGTGTTCACTGAACCTAAATACTCAGCATGAAAATACAAATTAAAACAGCTGCGGAGGTATATTGAAGAGGCAATGAATACATTTTAAACATAAAAATGTAGGCTTGCAGTAGGTTTTGGCCAGACCTTTACTACATATATGAAGGAATTAGTTAAGTGAAGAACATTAAATTATTGATGGTCGATACCTGGTGAGTGATGATCAGGTTAAATTGATGAGATTATATAAAAGAGTGTAATGGTAATATTGGACACTTTATTACAGATAAATGATTACCGGTATACTAAAAAAGACTAAAGACAGTAGTCATAGCAACCATATTTTATCACCTTGAAACACTTTGCCAATACATGTAATTTTATTACTTGTCAATATGTCTCTAATATTGCTTTCAAACTGGCTGCTATCGGAGTCACACCAATGAAAATACTGATTGAATTTTCCTTATGTAAACAAAGGTGAAACCGCCGTTTTCTCCCTGTCGCTTTCAAACTGCCGTTGAAATTCACTGGCTGAATTTTAACCCATTGAATACTGGATTGTCTCATTCCTCATAGGTTTTGCCACCTGGGCATCGTTTCACGAAACCATCGTAATTACAAGTTCGCCGACAACCCATTGGAACTTGTACATTAATATTTACATCATTTCAATGTGATGGCGGCGAACTTGTACTGGTGATGAATTTGTGAAATGAGGCCCATAGTTCTCATAGGCAATGGTTTAATCAGCGCTTTCCATACCCAGGCAGGTCATGCCAGCTAGTGCAGTCAGTGTTATCAATGAATGATTGATTTATTTTATAGATGGATAGATGATGGATGGATGCATGAATTACGGCCTTTGCTCGTGTACTTACAGCACCCTGCTATGTACATGTTCCTTGAACATACACCAAAGCTGGCGACAATGCTTTTCATGCATGTGCTCCTCGACTCTTGAATGAGCTTCCACGTTTTATTCAATTAGCACCTTCGCTGGATGTCTTCCGAAAATGTCTCAAAACTCTCCTCTTTGACCATGATCAACAATAGATTTTTTCATAACTTTTATGTAAAGCGCTGTGAAAACAACAGTTAGTTCGTAGGAGCGCTATATATAAATGACTTTATTGTATTGTATTATAAAGATTGATGCATGATTGAAAGAATGAATAGATGGATGAATTAATTAAAAAACAAATAAATTACAATCAATCACTTAATTATAGGATTAATCAAGGAGTTAAGTGATACCTGCCACAGTGAAACATGAAACAGCTACATGTACATGTGCACAATGTACAACTCAAATTGATACAATTCAAATACGGTACTTATTTTTACAGGTCTCTTAACTTTCCACCAGTTTTTTCAAGCATTTGTCAGTGGTTAACAGGTCTTACCCTTCACGCTTCGATCTTGTTCAACCAAATGATATTTGCATCATCACACACTTTAATTAAACCCTTCTCTTAATGGTCACCTTCAGGTCCAGTCTATCTTGCGTTTGAGAGTATGGAACCGGTCAGACTGGACGTTTTCCTGAGGACCCTCCAGGATGTCCACAAGCCGGTCACTATGCATGTTCCGGACTTCAACATCACCACGCCCCTGATGCCCCTGCTCCTGAAGTTCGCAGCGGACATCGCAGCGGGTCTCTCACACCTCGCCTCAAGGAGGGTAAGAACATCCCATAAATCAATGAACTTAGAAAATGTTTTGAAAAAATGGAAAATGGTGAGATAGTGCAATGTACATGTATATCTATCCCAGCCTGCCTGAACAAGTTTTTCTTTTAATGAAGTTTGCATGAATACGATTGCTTAGGTTGTTAACGGAGAAGTTTGTCACTCTTTGTGTCTATTTCATACATGATCAAAATTTACAGTTACATACGGAATATGGAATATGATATGGATAGAGGAACATAAGATTACATATGACAAAGTTTTCTTTAGGAATAGATGAGAAATTCTTCAGATATTTGAATGTATGAACTCATTTTGCATGTCAGATCAGAAGTAAAGACTCTTCTTTATGAAAATATTTACATATTCAGACAAGATCGTACCTTGAGAAGTAAAGGGGGTTGGGGTGTGTGTTGGGTAGGGCCTGTTTTTTGTTTGTTTATGCAGAGCAAAGTATTTAATGTGCCCTCATTTCGTCCCATTAGAAAAAAAGTACATGTACATGTATTTCATGCAAAACAGATAGTCTTCCAATGATATCTAGTTAAATGTAATTGAGCGACAAATCTCCCCAATACAAGCCCCAAGCAATTTTTCCTTCCAAAAAAATAAGTAGTTTTGTGTATATATGCTTATCATATTGGGCTTATCATGTTGTTATTTTGTTATGCAGAGCAAAGTAGTTAATGTTCCTTCATCTCTTCCCATTAGAAAAGAGTACATGTATTTCATGCAAAACAGATAGTCTTACAATGATATGTAGTTAAATGTTATTGAGCAACAAATCTCCCCAATACAAGCCCCAAGCAATTTTTCCTTCCAAAAAAATAAGTAGTTTTGTGTATATATGCTTATCATATTGGGCTTATCATGTTGTTATTTTGTTATGCAGAGCAAAATAGTAAATGCATTCATCTCTTCCCATTAGAAGAGAGTATATGTATTTCATGCAAAACAAATAGTCTTACAATGATCGATATATAGTTTAATGTAATTGAGCGACAAATCTCTACTCCCTAATACAAGCCCTGAGCAATATCGCCTTCCAGAAAAAGAAGAAGTTTATACTTTATATCGTATCATATTGGGCTCTTGCGTAGGTGTATTTATATATATGTACATCTCTTTTAACAGTAGTGAGGTATGCATGTAGCTGAATAGACAACAATTATCATTGTGGTGCAAATTGCAAAAAAAGACAACAAAGAAAGGTAGTTAACTACTACCCTTAGATGCAGTTTTTCCTATTCCTGGACCTTTAATAGAATGGCAACTTGTCTGGGAGACATTGAACTGAGATATAATTCATCGACATATTGCGATGGAACATTTATTTTATTGTGGTCTCGTGGTCTCACGTCCGATCGTCAAGTAATATTGTTGTGGTTTAACCTATAAAGCTCTCTTGTGGGTGTTTATGAAATGCACATTTTTTGAGTGGGGAGCATTCTTTTGATTTTCTGCATAATACCTGGAGTCGTCTCATATGCATCCGGGTTTGTTTTTTTGAAAGGCTTGTTTCTTTGAAAGGCTTGTTTTGAAATGGAGGACAATTTCTATCACAATCCGAAAGAAATTTGGGTGCAAAAGGAAATGTAAATGGACCACATATTTCCTGCAATAAGAAAGAGAAAGCATTAAAAAAGCATTTAGCCACACAGTGTTCTCATCATGATTAGAACATTGTGTGGCTGAATGCTTTTTGAAAGATTTTTCTTTCTTATTGCACGAAATATGTGGTCCATTTAACTCCATTATATTCTGTTTAGCTATTAAAGGGAAGGGCCAATTTACTGTGCATTATTTCAATAAATCATTCAGGTACATATTACACATATATTTCGGCTCGTCATGCCGCCTCATAAAATATGTCCATTAGCGCGTGCAATATAACCTTGTATCCTACTCGAGGCCATTTTCATGTAATATTGTATAATTGTTAACAGGAATCATACCAATGTTATAATTAAATGCAAACATTGAAAATATAATGGTTTTAATACATGAAACAGCTAGCGGGCATAAATCACTATAGTCAAAGTTTACATGAATTTGTTCTTTTGTTATGTTATATGTTTCAATTACGCTATATTCAATTACTGACAAAAGGCTTGTATTCAATGCATACGCTATTAATTGATACTATACATATATCCTTGTACATCAGAAATGTCAAGGATGGATTATTAAAGATGTAATTTGATTGTTGCTCAACTCATTTGTGTAGAAAATATGATATTTTATCATGGTATTTACAGATGGAAGACAATTTCATTGGAATTTAGATTGAGAATAGTAAATATTTTTAGATATTTTCTCCACGCCTCTGTTTTCTGAATAATTAGATGTTTAACTTTGATAGTTTGTTATGAAAATTTATGCAAAGATAATAATGATAAAAGATATAGCCTCCATGTAACCTTCCCCATGAATATCAGTTTGTTTGAAAAGTGTTTTAGTTTTCTTTTTTTCTTTTCAGTGCATGCAAGAGTCACTTGTAGAGGATTAAATTCAGAATTTGAAATAAACAACTTATAGTACATATGTCAAAAGAGGAAGTTGGATATGGTGAATAGATAGAATTAGAGAATAAATGGTTTTACATAGAAAATGACAACACAGGTCAAAACCCCAACAGTGATGGATGAGATATTCCTTTTGAAGTGGGGGAGAAATATAGGTTAGATACAATGTAGAGGGAATTGGTGAAAGACTTGCACGCAGGGATAAATGAAGAAGGGCCAGGCAATATATTTCAAACGCGATATTAGAATATATGTGATAACGATTTGGTTCATTCTAATGCAGGATATATATTAATGATGTGGCCTTGGGTGTTTGTTGTTACAGATCGTGCAACACAATCTAGGGGTGAGGAATATTGCGCTGACTGTCGATCTCGTCGCCAAGGTAACCGATTTTGCCATCAAAGATGAGACTCAGAACACGGGACGAGCTGTGAATGGAGATTCGGTGAGTAGAGTGGATTGATTGATTGGGATGTAGACAGGAATAAGAGAGAGGGGGAGAGAGTGAGGGGGGGAGAAATCGAGGGAGAGAGATGGAGGGGGGGAGAAATGGAGGGAGAATGGAAAGGAGGGAGAGGGAGTGAGAGAAAGAGGAAGAGAAAGAGAAAGAGAGAGAGAGAGTAGGGAGGGGGAGAAAGAACAAGGGAGAGAGAGGAAAGAATTACAGAATTGTACAAACAAGAATGAGAGCAGTGAAATGTAGGGAATAATTATGGACTTGACTGGGGTAGTATAAATTATTTGTGTTGATTGCTGGGAGGGAAAAGGAGAGAAGGAGAGGGAGTGAGGGGGTGAGAGGGAGCAGGAGAAATAAATGAGAGAGATATATAGCGAGGGAGAAAAAATAGCTCAAGAGGATTAAAAATGTAAGAAATGATATGTTACAATGATTGAAATTTAATGGAAATCTATTTTATTAAAGGAGTTATTACGAGTTTTCAGAGTTATTATATAATCTTATAGAAAAGGAAAATCATGCAGCCATTGATTGTCATACTCTTTTTCTCCAATGCTATTTTATATTTTCACATATTATTTTTTTTACAGCAATCATCATACCCGTCTAGTGCAAGATGGATGGCCTACGAGACACTGGTATTCAGCACATGTACAGAAAAGAGTAATGTGTAAGTAGTGTATTATGATGAAGTATGGAGCTCATCATTTTATCAAGTTCAAGTTCAAATTCAAATTCAAATGAACATTTATTTTCTTCCATTCAATTTGACAACATATTTGACATCTGTTCATACAATACAATTTTTTACTTAGGAACATAAATATAATTAAAGAACTTGTATTACAAGGAAGAAGGCGCGATTCCTGATAAGCAAAGCTTGTAAAGGGTACCCGCCCGAATACACAAATACATGTTGAAGCAAACAAAGCAGAATTCATAACTTTTCAGAGTTCCAGCATGAGCTGTCATTGCTGATTGGTCGATATAGGCAATATTTAAAATGTTACGAATCAAAACCAGTACTGAAAAGTGTATTCATTTAAAACTGTTTTGTAGTGAAGTTTATCTTGAGTTTTTTTTAAAAAACCTACCGGTAAACCTTTCTTCCTCAGATTGTTTTTTTCTAAATGAAAATTGTAAAATCAAAAAATCAAAATCAAAATACAATTTGAAATCACTTTTCCTAAATAAGTAGATAGAATTTCCCTTTTGATTTACAGCATAATTTAGACCATGAAGATATATACTGGTCATCTCTTGTGGAGCATGCATTTATTCAAACTCGCACAATGGTATTGATTTCAAAATTGTAGCTAAGATCTTTAAGAGACTTTAGATCTACTCAAGAGAACAATCCAATGTTTTTCTACTCTCTTTAGATGGTCTCTCGGTGTTATAATCTGGGAAATCATGTCATTTGGTGAGTAGATGTTTTTTCCTCTCACTGCTTATCGGTTTATTTTAATATCTAACATTAAAAATATTTTGAATAACTCATTTTTTGGTTTTAGAGTCACAAGGGACTGTTTTCTCATGTTTATTTCTATTTAAACAGGATTCTTTTTCAAAAAGATGTCATTTTGCACGATGTCCTCACTCACTTTGATACTTTTGTTTTAAAAAAAAGTGATATTTGTTCAAGTTAAATGAAGCATACTTGTAATGCTGGAACATTTCAAAAGATGACTTTTCTGACTTTTAGATATTTTTCTATTTCATTGGATTTTTTTTCAATAAATGAAATATTGAATGAACTGTGCAAAACTAATTCTATGAATTACTGTCCTTTATACTTCAAACAATTTTGTCTTCCATTTTATTTTAAATTCTTATTTCATGGCTCAAACAGTGTTCAGTTATTTCCTTCAAAATAATGCCATAAGAATTGCAGTCAATTTCAAATGTGGATTGTTTTGCATAATCAGGTTCCGAACCCTTCAATGGTTACCCTGTTGATGAGCTGAGCAGAAAACTGACAGAAGGCTACACATTAAACCAACCAGATGGATGCTTAGACGACATGTAAGTTGACAGCATATGTCTATTAATTTTTGACTAGTTTTTTAAATTTGTTTTTATTCCAGTCTTAGAAATATAAACTGTGATTGTGTAATGGAGGATTATGTAAAAGTAAGTCTTATCGTAAGTGATTTTTAGATTACAAACAGTGGAAATAATGTCATCCTTTCATACTGTTTAGCAATTATAAGCTTTGCTTCGGATGATTATTTTATAGCTCATTACATGTACATTTATATCATATCAAGTTTGATTTTTTAATTGATTTTTTAAATTAAAGTTAGCTTTGATTATGACAATTCTTACGCCATATTGCCATATATACATGTATATATTTATATAGGTCTATAAATGAAGTCATTGAGATATACTTTCTTTTCAACAAATCATAAATGCATTGAGGCACCAGATATGATTTGTTTTTTGTTTGTTGCAATTATCCTCATTGCAGTTTTGTTTTGTATAAGTTTCTTATATAATTATTACTGTATTATAAAATACAGTTTGATTATCATTTTACTTAAGCTATCAGTATAAGAGGGCAACATTATGACTAATCTGTGACCTTTATCTTATTTTCCATTTTTTAATAAAAATCATTTTCCATTTTTTATATCAATCTTATGAAGATATGAAATCATCCAGAACTGTCTGAGACTAGAACCCAACGAAAGACCAAATCTGAGGAGTCTGGTTGCTAGACTAGCAAGGAGATACCAGAGCATCAAGTTACAGGTAATGTGACAAGGATATTCCCCCTACCGGGTAGTCTTTTGGAATTATTTCGTAGATTATGTTGCGCAACTTTTGGTCATGCTCAAAATGTCAATTGAGGGATTAAGAGTCATTGTACATGTACACCCACAGATATATCTCTACTTTTTAATACACTGTATGTACATGTACTTGTTATTTGAAGTCTAGATAGAAATCTTTAGAAAGAACAAGTTAAAGAATGGATTGTAGATTACAAGTACATGTACAGTTACTTTTCTGTTTTGGAATTGGTGTGTGGTTCAAGTACATGTATATTGAATATTTACTCTGCGTATATTTTCTTTTGTTGCGGAAGTACTTCTTCAGGATATTTTTTTTTTGTTGCAGAAGTACTGCTTCAGTAGATTTCAATGTGTGATACATTTGTTTGTGCTTTTTGAGATGAAATATATTACATTTTTTTAATTGAAAGAACACAATTTCTTGCTGCCTTTTTGTAAGAGAGAATTATCATTTACACATTTTGGCAACATTACTTCAGATACATGTATGTACTATGTGTCATCTGTTTTAAATCCCTCTTTTTCTTTTCTTTCAGGACAAACAGACGAGAGCTGAGGTGTTCCAATCCCTCGCCCAGTTGAGTGATAACCATGACAACATGAGCCCACCCCAGATCAGGAGTATGGAGATGCTTGTCAATGGGAATATAGATAAGGTAAGGGCTCACGTGGAACCCGTTTCACGAAGCATTTTTTCAATGACAAATGACAGAAATCAGTGACAAATCTACTGATAACCAATCAGAAGCAAGGATTTCAGAAGCTTATAACACAAACTGTCATTTGTCACTGATGACAAGTTTTGTGAAATGCCCCCCAGGACTGTACAAAATACCTCACTCGTTGGAAAATACTCCAAGCATGTCTTTAGAATAGATACATTTTGCAGGTAACCGTATAATTTTGTAACATCTATTTTCGGCTTTTACCAACTTTTTTATTTTGAAGGCAAATTTTCATCCGCTCCAGACCTGTTGACTTTCTCAAGCCAGGTGATTCTTCACACGGTCAAACCAATATTTGTGACCAAACTATGCAAAATTTGTCATTTACAGTCAAATTTTGCTTGATTCAAAGATTTTTTTTGCACCTAACAACTTCAATAAACTGTACATGCACATCTGATTTTGCTTCTGGTGCCTGTGAAAACATAGTTCCTTTTTCCATCTGTTTCTCATTCTGTCTCTCAATATACCTAAAGGAGTTGGCCCAGGCTAGGCTAATGGCAGTCCAGTACGCAGCCACGGCATTCCCTGGCAGTCACGTTGCTTCCAAGTACACCTTACTTTCAGCTTGTGGAGACGAGTGAGTTCAAAAATTTTAACAGTCATCTTACCTTTTTTTCTATAATTTTACTTATGATTGTGTTTTGATTGCTGAATCCTTGAAACCTATGTATATTCATTAAAAGGTTACATTTGTAAGTTATTCAAAATTGTGGATTATGAGAGTAATGTACTCAGATACTCAAAGAGCAAATATCACATTCGGACTCTTACTTTCAACAGTATTGAAGCTTTTATTCGACTCAACAGAGAAGCCATACATTTTCTGATATAGTTGGATTCTATGCATCCGATATAAACATTACTGTCAAAATAGACAAAGACTTGTCTGAAGGAGCAACAAGAAATGCCAACAAATGTTTGCTTGAAAGGAGAAGCACAATCTTTGAAATGGCAGATTGAATAATCCTTCACTATTAAAGCTAGCATAGACGACTGTCCATTAATTGTAAACCATTTGTTGTTGTTCCTACAACAGGATCGAAGTTGTGAGGACAGAAGCCATCAACATTATCAAGATGCAGGCTAAGATTGCAGAGATGAACATGGAATCAGACACGCCCTCGGGGAAAATGCTCCCAGCCTTCCCGCTGATGATTAACCAAATCAGAACCAAGGTAGGATATCGTCAGTATTCTATGTTAGGGTGGGTGGGGTCGGATGGGATGGGATGGGATGGGATGAGGCATGGTGGGCTAAGATAGCAGAGATGGACATGTAATCAGACCCGCCCTTGAGGAAGATGCTCCTAGCCTTCCCTCTGATGATTAACCAAATCAGAACAAGGTAGGATATCATCAGTACTCCATGTTAGGGTGGGTGGGATGGGACGGGTTGGGGCTTGTTGGGGTAGGGTAGCAGAGATGGACATGGAATCAGACACGCCCTCAAGGAAGATGCTCTCATCCTTCCCTCTGATGACCAAATCAGAACAAAGGTTTGGATATCGTCAGTACTCCATGTTAGGGTGGGTGGGCTGGAATGGGTTGGGGTGGGCTGGGGCGTGGTAGGGTGGGGTAGGGTAGCTGAGATGGATATGGACTCGGACACACCCTCTGGGAAGATGCTCCTAGCCTATGCTCCTAGCCTTTCCTCTGACGATTATACATATCATATTATTTTCTGATGAGTTTCAAACTTATATCCACTATGAACAGGCCTTTGAAAACTTGCCACACTCTAGTCAGAAGTCACAGGGACCTCTTGGGGTCTTCACGATACCCTTCAAAGCTCTCGTCTATGAAAAGGTAAGCCCATCGATCCATCCAAAAGGCATTTCACCTTCAGATGCCTCTCTTGATTCGGGTGTAGTAAACGGAAACCTAGCCCCGTATAGAGTTAAGATTTCAATCAAATATGAGTCCCCCAATCATATTTCATATATACAGAGTTTCAATGATTGATCAGATTCAATTGCAAGTCCTCCATACTATGGCAACTTTTCAAATACATATTTCTTATATCCAGATCGAGTTACATCAGGCCATCTTTATAGTGCATTCACATTTTGTGCTTAAGTTCTTAGTGACAAGATTTTGCATCCACTTGACAATAGTCAGATGTGAATTGCGCATGTTATAGTACATATACGTGTTGTTAGATCAGGGCCCTGTTTCATAAAACTTGTTATCAATAACAAGTTACAAGCTACTGTTATAAGCTACTGAAATCATGGCATCTGATTGGCTAAAAGCAAATTTGTCATAGAAATTTAGCAGTTGTTATAGATAACAAGTTTTATGAAACAGGCCCCAGGAAGTCTACATCAGTACCTAACACAAGCTTTGGGTGTAAGAAACTTATAAGCAAATTTAGCACTACTGGGGAGTGTTTCACAAATACTAAGATTGACTTTAGGTTGGACTTAAGTATGGCAGGCCGTTCATGCCACTTTTTGCTCTCACCATTTACTGGCATTTGTCTCTTAAGGGACGTACAAATCATGGTCACGAATCTACAGAATTTGTATTTTTTGATTATTCATTATTGAAGGAAAACAAATTATCATAAAGGTGAGGGCAAACAGTGGTATGAACGACCTGCCATATTTAAGTCGAAATTAAAGTCGATCTTAGTCTTTGTGAAACACTCCCCAGGTCAATTAAAAATGCTGAAGTTGAAATATATAGAGCCTAGCTTTTAAGGGAAAATGGAGATGTTCTCCTACACGACTGTTTGTAAAGCTTATGCTGTAGGCTTGTTAAAGGTTCACACTCCCCTAGAAGTAGGGGAAAAAAGTTGTGCTATGCCTGTTTTCACCACTTTTTGTACCATCCCCCTCTCCCAGGTTGCCGTCTACTTGCGGATGTGTTTGACATACTCTGCAGGGGTATCGCCCAACGTCTTTAACACGAGAGAGATGAAGAAACAAGGTCCGGCCCTCGGTCGCTACGTCAACGACCTCCTGGAGACGTACGCAGGAGATGCGGGCTCCCCTGTTTCCACCTACACCGGTCTGCTGAGGCAGTACGTGTCGGCCATCGGAGGTGGGAGGGGCTTGTTCTCTCTCCTGGAGGTCGTTGCCATGGCACCGGATAAACTGGCGCCACAGTTTGTGAAGAAGACAGATAGTCTAAAGGTACGCACATTTTGATGTTTCTATTTTTTCCCCTCCGTCAATACAATGTCTTTGTCGATATACCTGTTTATCAATGTCTCTGCTGACAGTTCATACCCCGGCCACTACACTGCCAAGACAGACACCACAGAATACAGAATACAGACAGAATAGACTGAACTGAACTATGACATTATATTAAAAGACCAAGAATTTATTCAATATCACATGTTGTTCACTGATTCATTCGGAGTTGACCATTCATTTATAATTCATGTCATAATATGGCTATTCAACATTCCACTTTAATCCTTAGATGTTGCTGTATTCTGATGAGGAAGCAGTGCGCCTCTACGCAGCTCAGCTTTTGGGCGTGGTCCTCTGTTACGCCCCACCCACGCTGGTGGTCGATACCATCATGTCCTTCACCTCAAGACTCGACTCAGATGTAAGTCCCCCCCACTCCACTCCCCCACACCCTCCCTTCTTTTAGTTTTACTACACATAGGCCACTGAATTATCCATAAAGTGATCCAGAGTCTTGTGGAGACTCGATCATCTCTCAATTATTCTTGCCGTTTGATTGGTATCGGCATTGCTTTTCAAATTCAGTTCTGATCGACATTCACCCCTTACCTCTGTAACATGTTCCTTTGGATAGTAAATTGAAATCTGTGAATGAAAAACCCCTCGAGGTAGACAAGAAAAGCAGTCTTTCTAGGCAGGTGATCTTTAAGTACAGGTTCCTTCAAAACAGGTTGACTTGGAAACTGAGACAAAATCAATGTGAATAAATCAGTAGTTGTTTTTCGTACTAAAATAACAATGCGTAAGGGCTTTTGACCAACATTCATTGCTTCAGCCCAAGCTTGGTACGAGAGGATTTTGACAACAAGTACTTTCTGAAACGGCTGCTGCTCATTCATCAGAGTTATAAATATGGTATCATTAGACAGAATATTAGTGACTCTTTAAAATAAAATATAATTCAAGGTCACACATGTTATAACTTTTTAATGGGACTTCACCAAGTTTGGGTATACCTTTTTAAATATATACTGTATAGGCAGTCTTTCTGTATAGGTAGTGGTTGCTAAGGCAATATACAGAAATCTAATCAATTTTTGACATTTTAATATTCATCTTGGATTTTTTGTTGTTGTTGTTTCAAGTCTTAGGCATCAATTAGTAAAGAGAATCAAATCAAGTAATTCTGTATGACATGCATCAAACCTTTTTTGTTTGTTCAGTCGATCGAGAGCTGCCAAGCAATGCTCTGGGTGCTGGGCTTCACCATCGGGCGACAGATGCAGAAGGAGATACAAGCCAACAAGGACACATTCTCCAGACTGACCGACACGCACAACCTGGG
>BEXV01001567.1:72344-84693 GCA_003118195.1 Hemicentrotus pulcherrimus
CCTCCCCCCCCCCCTAAACAAGGAAAAGTTGTACAGTTAGAAGAGAATTTAGATAGCACATAAACTATTTAGTGTTGTGTGTTGTGTATTATACTGAAGCTTTCTGTTAGTAGCCAGCTTAGCAAAGTATATTGCATGAAACTGGATTTTTTTTATTTTTTTTTATGTACCTGAATTTACTTTGCTTCTGTTGCATAAACACTATAATATGAATCTAAGTCATGGGTTGTGTTCACATGATTTTCTGCAATTTTGTTATATACATGTTTGATAGACTTTCATGTATGAATTAGATAGGAAAAAAGACAGCATTTTATAGTCCCCGATAACAACCAAAATCAAAGCCTTTTATAATTTATTTATCATTGGCAAATAAAGACTCTACTGACTTTGAGCATTTTGTATATTTTACTTAATTCCCATATCTAATATGTAACCAAATGAGGATATCAAGCATAAACCACAACAAAACCTGCCATTGCGATGAAAAGTGATCGCCATTGGAAAAATCCAGGTGACTGAATTTCTTTTCCCGTCAATTCACAGTTGCCAAACTGGAGAGCAGCAATCCCACCATAGTCAAGGCAGCCTGTACAGCGATAGCGGAGATTGGGCGCAACGGCCCCATCCCCCTGCCCAAGGGAGGCAAGACCAATGGACGATCGACCACTAAAGGAAGCTCGGAATCGGTCAGGAGCAAGAACGGTGCTACCGGTCCCACCAAGCTGAGTCTCGTTCAGAGACTGACGGAGATCTTCACCAGAGACTCTGTGCTTTACGTGCTAGAGGTAAGGAATGTGACGGCTTAATTGTCATTTCATCAGTTTTTATTCAGTTCTACTATAAATAAACCTCCAGTTTCACAAACTTTATCACTTTCGTTCAGGTCTCTTAACGCTGGAAATGCGGATTCTGAGTAAAATAATTATTCTGTACAGGAAATAAATATTTTTATGTATAAAGAATAAAAGATATTTCGACAATAGTGGAAGTGTCAAATTAGTTTAATTATTCAGTGCTTCCTATTCTCTAAATCATTTACAATGTAGGTAACAGATGATATTTCAGCAAGATCTAACTTAGAGCAGTTGAGTTTGATATCATGTGAGTTGGATGGTATATGTTTATGAGAATTACAGGACACTCCATTGTGAAATTGAAATCCCTACCAAACTCTCTGTTCCATCTTCTGCTCTGTGTCTTTCATAATCTTCAACTATGATCCACCCACTTATTTCTCATCCTCATTAATCTCCTCATCCCTCTCTCCATCTCCTCATCCGTCTCCATCCCTGTCTCCATGACGATGCAGGTGAAGAAGGAAGCAGCCGAAGCCCTCGCCCACCTGATGGTAGGAGAGGCAGAGTTCCCTTACAGCAAGCTTGTCTTAGAAGCACTACCCAAGGGTCTTAAGGTAATTGCACTGCCTTGAGAAGTATTAAAGCCCCACTGCACTACTTGTAACTAACTGCGCCCTCTATATAGCAAATAATGCCTAATCGGTGACCGCTGGTCCCCCATGATCCCCTTTTTCTTATGTTAATTGAGAGCTGATTTGATGAGATAAGCATCTGTCAGTGACCACACTGGGTGGTCTAATCTCTCCTGGCCAAACTAGTGCAGATGGGCTTTAAGCTCATTGTACCATATTCTTGAAAGTTGTCCAACTTTGGGACATATTTGAACCCTGCCCAAATGCCTGTAGATATAGCGTATCAAATTTTAACCTTGTCATCCTTTACGAATCATGATTCCAGTAACTATATAGAAAAGACAAAAAAAAAGGCCTTTGAAATTTGCATTTTTCATTTCATGATCAAATCATTTTGTTACTTGATATTATTTTGTTGATGTGATTACTTGTTTTCATTCAGAACTTGAGAGTTTGCTCAAATCATTTTTCTGGTTTAAATACAGAGAGTGAATGCAGCTCAAATTTTAAAAAATTGATGCCTGTTTGGGTTAAAAAATAACTGAAAGAAACAACTTTGTCACTTCTAAATGGCAGAAATACTATTTATCAATCTAAATGATAGAAATATCATTGGTCATGTCTAAAATAAAGCAAAGACAATTAATATCTCCATCTTTGCACAGATCTTAGCACCCAGCAGAGAAGATTTCTTCCCCTTCCAGTTCCACCTTGCCGATGTCCTATCCACCGCCCTTCAGGGGCCGTCAGCCCCCGCTGCCTTGGACCCCTGGCTGGACGAGAGCACCACACCCCTCGGCAGGGCCACGCCCACCAACGGGTCCCTCAAGGCACTCCTAGACACCCTCCTCACGGATCGGCGGGAGACAAACAACTCAGACGAAAAAGAGGTGAGGAATTGTTCTTGAGACAGGAAGATGAACAGGGTATATTTCATCTACTTGGAGTCGGAAGGGCTTAAACTCACATACTTAAACACAGGCTCCAAACTAACTTGTATTTTTTCAGTGTTTTGGCTGTATCATATTGTGGTTGCATCGGTTGAGGCTGTACAATAATTTTAATGAACATTTAGACACTACTCAATATTCTGTAAGGTTGTGTAACATTGTGTTTAAGAAATACAAAGACAATCATTTCAAAAGAGAGTAAGGTAAATGGAGAGAAGAGGAGAGAAAAGAGGAGAGAGAGAGAGAGAGAGAGATAGAGGAAGATAATTAAGAGGGAGAAACAGAGAGATAGAGAAGGAAAGAGATAGAGGACGATCAGAGAAGGGAGAGAAAAAGAGAGAAAGAAGGAAAGAGATAGAGTAGGATGATCGGAGAAGGGACAGAGAGATACATGTAGATAGAGAAAAGGAAAGAGAAAGAGGAGGACGATCCGAGAGGGGAGAGAGATAGAGAGAGAGAGAGAAGAAAAGATAAAGAGCAGGACGATCAGAGAGGGGTGAGAGATAGAGAGAGAGAGAGAAGGATGATCAGAGAAGGGAGAGAGATAGAGAGAAGGAAAGAGATGGAGGAGGATGATCGGAGAAGAAATACAGATAGAAAGATGAAGAGAAGAAACAGAGGAATGTAGAGAAGTTGATCTAATAGCAAGATATAAACATATTATCATATTTCTCTTTTCTCCCCCATTTCCTCCAGGCAATAGCTGTTATGTTAACAATCCTATTTGAGACATTCAGGCACAATGAAAGTATTCAGGTGAGAATTTTTTTGCTTTTTCATATACTTTTGATTCTATATTTTAGCTAATATTTATAACATATTCTGTTTTTGTATGAAACTGTTTTTTCTGCATTTGTGAAACGTACCTGAATTGGATTTATCTTGGTTTTTTAAAAAAAGTAGCTCTTGGAACATTTAAGTGAATGTGATCTTAGGCGGGATAAATGCTTTTGTTTAAAGTCACAATTACACCAAATGATATGACATTGTACATTCTTCATAACATGTAGGTTGATAAAGATCTGTATCATACTTTAGGGGATATGTTTGACAACTCTGAGCGTAATGCAAGAAAATGGATGTTGTTGAAAGATACAAACTTTTCTTCACAATGTTTTTTTCTTCTTCAATCTTTCTCTTGATTTCAGGATAATGAAGCTGAAATGATGAGCATCATAAATGACTCTTTAATGGAGTGGGATGGTAAGAGAATTTTTCCTTTTATTTCCTTTCCATTTGTAGGAACATAGCACTTTTGTCATCTTATTCCAACCCATGAGTGATTAGAAAGGTATGTTTGAGAAGTCATATTTGAAGGTGAAATTTGAGGGATGTACAATGCTTCTTGCTTTTGATGTTTAACATGTGAGTTTTTGTTCCTTTAAAAGTATTGAACATTTAAGTGTAGGAAATTACCTGGTGTGTCTTAGAAACCTTTCAACTTCTTCTTAGGTGAGAGAATAATGTAAACGGATGGTGGTGGGCTGTTCAGGGACTAAAGGATGATGAATGTTGTACAACCCTAGATGCTTGCTCCTGCAACAATTGCTTCATGGTCTATTTCATATAATAAATGAATTCCTATCTTTAATCCTGGACTAAGCACTATATCAACCCTTACTCTAGCTCTAACCTGACCTAAATCCCACCCTCAACCCTAAAATTTATTGAGGAAATAAATCGTGGAGCAGTTGTCGCCGGAGCAAATGTAAGATCACTTCACCATGAAGCCCAACTATGTCTTGTTTACCCCCCACAGGCAGTGGTGTTGTCTCTGAGCTCCCTCGCGATCTCCAGAAGCGTATCCTTCAAGTCCGGAAACTGACGAGGGGGTCCAACGATTCGTCGTCCCCGTTTGCAACCGGGATAGACTCCAGTGATGCTTCCTCGTCACCAGTATCCAGAATGGACTCTGAGGAACCGCTGTATGCCGCCGTGCACAGGCGGGTTACGCCCGACGTCCACAGCAGTTCCGCAGACGGTTCCGAAGACACGGTCAACGATGACACCCCGATGCTCAATGACGCCACCAATGAAGACGATGAGCTGACCTCATTTTAAAGGGACAAGGATGTATGTATTGAAGTCTTGCAATGCGAAACATGATATAGATGAGGAGGTGGCATAATTTTGATGAGATACAGATGTGTCTTTTGAAGTCTTGCAATGTGAAACATGACAGTGGGTCCTGCAATGGTTGTCTACATAGATATGACAGAAGTAATGGAGAGCTGTTCATGTGGAGGACCTATGGTGCTATCGGGAGTCATTTGATTACCATGGCATATGAAATCAGTGATGCCAATTTGTAGGCTTTAGACATTTTCAGGCACCCATCAACCCTCCATTTCAGGCTTTTTCGAACTCCACATCAATTGTTACACGTAGGATCAAATGGTGATCCCACATGTCTAGAGGCCCCTATTAAAGATAAAACCAACTTGTCTCCGTGCTAATTACATGTACTTGTTGAACCCTTACTGTATGGGCTTGACCAAAGGCTGAGTTACGTTGTCGAAAGAGGTGGCAGTTGGAAACGGGTAATACGTTTGAATTTGAATCAACTTAGCACCAAGTTGAGAACGGACTGGGGCCTGTAAGGTCCCATCATGGAGTATAACTACACTGTTGACCAGGCTAAGAACCATATATGGATGTCCATCTTTTAGCCTTGAATCAGCTCATCTCTGATAGGTGACATCTTCCTGTTTCTAAGTCATCTTGAGGCAGTGGAGTGCTTGTGGAGTGCTTGTAGGATGACGTCTTTCATCAAAAGGCCTCGCTTCATCAGACCGAAGTTGCAAAATAACCAGCTATTTTTAGACTCAGGATATTTTCCTGAAGCTAGAAATTGCCTCTTCACCAGACCAGTACGCTCATCACAAACAAGATGAAGACGGGCGCAAATTAGCCCGCTATTTCCCAAAAAGGGGGCTATTTTGTATAAAACAAGACCAAGATTTCTCAGGATATTTTCTTGACCAAATAGCCCGCTAATTGCAACTGTGGGTTGATGAAGACGCAAATTAGCTGGCTAATTTGAGATCGGGCTAGTTTAAACAGCGGGTATAGTTTTGCAACTTCGGTCTGAAGACAGGCCTAAAGTTTTATACTTGCATTCCTCAGTTTTGTGTTTAACCCAAACATGAGGAAATTAAGGTATAGTTATCAGCGTGATACCCGACTAACATTATATTCATAGAAGAATTTTAAAGTTTCCTAACACATTGTTACCTAGTAAATTAACTTCATGCAAGGTAAAAAGAAAAATGTAACTTATTGAGGGGTGTTTACAATCATGGCCTATTTGAAGCATTTTGGGTATGGCAATGATGAATTTTTATTGTGAAATGAAGGAATTCACTGTGATGCTTTTTTTACTGTATATCTGATGCTGCATTTGTACGACAGGTGGCGACGTTGCCCTGTCTATTATGAGAGATTCTCACACTAGTTTTATTGATTTGATGGAAGATGGTATTGTGATCAAACCGCCGTACACTGTACTTGCTCATTTTGTCAAACAGGGAAAAAGAGTTGTGGGGTTAAATAGATTTTAGGATCAAAAATTTGCGAGTGTTTACAAATTGGACAAGAAGGGATGGCAAGATACACAACGATTTAAAGCGTGATACATTGTTTACATCCCGGGCATGATGAGACTTATATTTATATAAAATGAAGACAAGACTGTGATATACATGCACCTATTTGCAAGGGGGGGGGTGCTATGTAAATTTAAATGTGATGTACAAACTTGTAAAGAAATGAACAGTACTCTATTTTTCTTACTCTGTAAGATTGTACTTGTAAATACTCCAAAGAAACAGATTATCTGTATATACTACAAGAAGTGTCATATAATTTTCTTGTTTATTATATTAACTCATTTATATTATCTTGCATTTATTTTACTTTGAGCTATTCATCACGTGTCACTGTCAACAGGCATTTTAGGATGCAAAGTACAATCATTAAAAAAACAAAAAACAATAATAATGAATGTAGGTACAATCAAATTGCAGCAATTTGCTTTAATAAAATTGAAAAATGGTGCAAACATTTCAATGTTATGGTAAGTTAAAAAAACAGACAGAATATAGTTTATCTGTATGCCATGAATCCACGATCACATGTTTTAAAATTGAAAATAGTGCAAACAGTTCGATGGTATAGTAAAGTTAAAAAAACCGACAGAATATAGTTAATCTGTATGCCTTGAATGCACAAGCACATTTTTTACAACCAAGACCAAAACAGGGAAATGGACCTTAACAACCTGTTTTTATATGATCCATAAATAATACAGATGGGGCAGTTATCGTAATATACAGAGTACGTGTATGTTTCATACAATTTGGGTGAAGTTAATCCATTCTTTGATGCTTACAAATGTGTTATGAATCCTAAAACAATAAATATGCAACACACTTTTAAGAATGATTTTTTTTTTTAAAACACAAGTTATGTAAAAAATGGGAAGCTGCATGTATTTTATCTTTTTAGAATGTGCATCCTTAGTACATACCTGTATATCTTGTTCTGAAATAACTACTGTACAGCGTATTTTTGTATATTTGCAATATAATGCCAAAATGTGTACCCTTTTTTAGTAAAGAAACAAATACCAGATCAAAATCAAGTTCTTCCATATCTCATTCTTCAAGGCTGAATATTATGTCTTTCATGTTTAAGTCGCTGTTGATTTGACTCATTCTATCCTGCTATATTCATTCATGTACCGGCTATGTCTATATTTTGATAATATGTTCACATTCCATATTCTAGAGATTTTCTTCTTTGACTTGAGCCTCTTAGTTCACAAATCGCTTTGAACACATGAATGAATTGTCTGTTTGGCCGGGAGCCACAGAGGTGTTAACTCTGTGTTAAAGTCTATGAGATAACGCCCTTATTGCTCCAAATTAGCAACCGGTATACACCTATATGATGTAATATGAGTGAGGAAGTTGTCTCAAAATGTTACCGAAGTCTTTGTTGCGTTGCCTGACGTACATACAAGAATGTACAACACACTTTTCATGGCTTTAGGAAATCATACAGTTCATTTATAGAATATTCACAGAATACATTTAATTATAATGTAGCCTAAACATATGTATTTGCAGTAACTAAACAAGGCTGCATTTGCAAGGGAAAGGATTTATCTATGCATTTATGGAAAAATACTGCTTATAAGAATAATAATGATAATAGGGGGTTATTGTATAGCGCTCATGTCTGTCAGACTTGACACTCCCGGCGCTCCCGAAGGCTGTCTTTTTAATTCATCTTGAGAAAAAAATACTGCATGTCTGGGTCTTTCATATTCATAACCGTCTTTCAATCGTCATGTTGAGATTTCAAAAGTGTTGAATTGTTCAGTTGTTTTGATTTGTAATTTTTGTTTGTACTCATTGCTGAATTTTGGAAGAATTTTATATATGGTCTAGAGTGCATCAAGCCTATGGGTTGCGTGCTACACAGATGATTATATATGATAAACAGTATTTCTTCGTAAATCCAATATTCTGCAAATTCTTGGTTGTGTTGATTTTATTGTTGATTTTTATTGTTCCTTGTATCTATGTTCAAATATTTCAATATTTATCCTTTACTTGTTTTATCATGCATGTGTTCCCTGTCTTAAATGATGTTTTAAACTTAAATTAAAGAGCGTGGTGATTACAGAATCCCTTTATATCATATTTCAGATTATATGAATGTTGCATCTACAAGCATTATTTTCACAAATCATTTTTGTTCCATTCTTTTAATCAGCATTTACAGAAACTATTTTATCAGAAGCAATTTTTTTTCTTCAATTATCTGTGTGAAACAAACAGAAGTCAATGAAAAGTGTTTTGTTGTATATTGTTTTTTGCTAAATAATTATGTGGAATTTGAGAATCGAAAAAAAGAGAAGTTGTCATTTATGTGTATAAACTATGTTGTCTTAATATGTATGTATCTTTGTATCCAGATTAATGTTCTTTCATGTAATAAATGCAATTTATCTTACACATTCTTGTCTGTATTTTATATATTGTATGTGGGTGTGTGTAGTCGTTTTGTGTGTTATGATTCTCCAAACGTTTTACACTTTCAAAAGCAGTCTCAAGTTTTGGAACTGATGGAAAAATAGTATCTCACAGATTAAAAAAAAAACATACTTACCCCAAATTCTGGCGGTAGTACAATAAAATGTTATCTGCCAAACGATTTTGGTAGAAAATGTTTATTAGCTGAGAAATGTGCAAAGAAAGAGAATAAAAGTTTAATAAAAACTAATCTACATGGAGTCGTCAAGGAGGCGGCTTCTCGAAACCGTCCTAAGTCCAACTTCTTAGACATCCCATTGAAACGTGTGTCATACAATGTAGAACTAACGCACGTTTTTGTGTGATGTCCACGAACTTGGACTTATGACGGTTTCGAGAAACTGGCACCTGATCGACCACATGTCAGGCAATGCAGGATGTTTCTTCGATGAAATGTGATTTCTATCAAGTTAAACCAAACCACTTACAGTTAGCAACTAAATTCCCCTTGTGAATTTGTTGGTTTTTGTGTTTTTCGGAAGTCAAGAATGAAAGATGAATTGGTCGAATTGGGTCCTTTTTAAGCTTTAATATTAAAAAGTCACATTTTCAAGAAACATAAGTCAGGACAAATCATACTTTCACATACTGAACAAATTACAAAACTTGGTTAGGCTATGATTAAGTTAGTTGTTAACTATTATCTACAGCATGATAATAAATTCAATGTGTCTAATAGGCACTTGAAAACGCCAGATCATTTCTATGTGCCCGTCTTGTAAAGAGTTTATATTAATCGCAATTTATTAGCTACTGCATTCAATCGTAACTAAGTACATAGGATATATAGCGGCAAATTTTCGACTGACTGGAGGACTTGCGATTAGGTTGGATCACTATATCGTTATAAAACAGGGCCCCATATTAGCCTTAACTGACAATGCGCAATCTTTCCTCACTTGTATCAAAGAAATAAATTGTCTTGTCACTTTCAAGAGATCTTTAGAACCATACTTGTACTTCCGCAGTTAATCCATTTACATTTAACTTCTTTGATATCTTTTTTTGCATTTCTTTTTCTTTCCATGATCTTTCAATCTTTCTTTCCATCCAGTATGGTCTATATTACTCATCGTTTTTAACGCCTCTGAATCGCCAATATTATAATTTTAAGCATCGCCATTATTATTCTTATTGATCAGCTTTTATGTGGATGCAGGACAAGCGTTATATTAGGGAAGGTATAACAACAGATGGTTTGGAATTATGCCACGGCCCAATTAAAAATCATTTGAATGGATGAGGTGCAAACCAAATGAATCATATATTGCCATCTAATATTTCTTTCAGCCAAGTGAGGTTCGTAGCCCTTTTTTAAAATTATCTTACCTATCTTTCCCTTTCTTCCTGTCTTTCTCTACCTATGCATATCATGCACGCATACACAAATCTCTCTCTCTCTCTCTCTCTTTTTTTTTTTCTCTCTCTCTCTCTCCTATACCTATCTCCCCATCTTCGCTATCTCTTTCAGTCTCACTCTCCTACTCTTTATTTCCTCTCTTCTTCCCCGGCATATGTTCTATTCATCTATCTCTCTATTATCCTTTATTTTCATTTTTTTAATCTTTATTGACAGAAAAAAATCTCTCTTTCTTTTCCTCTTAACTTATAACTACCCTTCCTCCATTTCTCCCCTCTCTTTTTCTTTCCTCTCTCTCTCTCCTTCTCATTTAGCCCCTCTATTTCTCCCCCACCTTTTTCTTTCTCCCTCTCTCTAACTCACCCTACCATTTTTTAATCGATACCGTGCCCTCTCTTTTGACCTCTACGTCGTGCGTTATGTCCAACTGTACACAGAGTGTTACACACACAAATAGGTCCAGATACATGTATGCGGATATTTGAGTTCAGGGGGGTGTTTCACAAAGATCCTAAGTTGAACTTATTTTTAAGTTGGACTTAAGAATTATGGGAAGCCATTAGCATCCTCGAAAATATATTTTCTGAAAGTTATTTTAAAAGGCATAAAATGTTGATTAAAATCATTCAAATTTTCAATTATCATGAGAGATTTCATGTTCTTGATCTGAAATTCATGAAAAGTCTAAAATACTTGAATTTTTGCTTTTGAATAAATTTATTTTAAGACTACAAATGGCTATCCATAATTGTTAAGTCCAACTTAGAGTTAAGTTTGACTTCAAACCTTTCAGGTCCAGTAAACTATTTGTCATGTCCTTACACATATTTTTTTTTTTTTACATGGATATCGTGCGTCTAAGAAAAGGGAATCATAATCCATAGAATATTCCTAAGCTGGTTATATATACATCTAAGGTAGATCTTAAGTTATAACACACTATCGTCATAAAAGACCAACGCCTCATCTATTGTTTAGAGTTTGGATGGAGAAAGGGGCGTGGGCGGTCAATATCATTTCATCGATGTAAGTCCTGATTGGGAAGTGGGCGCTTACAACAGATCGGCTAGCTATTATGTTTGTTTAGTTATTTGTTGTACATGTAAGCTTAGATGGATATGGCGTTTGCGGTCTTTTGTGTTTTCAATACATAATGTACTACCTTTATGAAGTCGATCCATTCACTGCTGTTTAAACAAAAAATATCGTCAGATTCATGTTGCAAATTATACCTCAATGAGAAAGCATAAAAACCACCAAAACAAGTCAAGTAAACTTTTTCGAGTTGAATTGAATAAAGTGTTACAAGAGACTTTTCATTTATTTTAGACTTTATTTTGATCTTTTATAAAGTTATTTTTATTACTAACATCATTTGTCTTGTTTCCATTCGTTGACAGCGAAAGCATATGTGGAGGCTTTGACACTATATTCCCGTTTTCTCAGAATAGCAATACCTTAATTTTGTTTAAGATCAAGAATCATTATAAACTTTGGTAACTCAATAGTATATTTTCGTAATGTAACCAAATTTAATGAACAAGTCTTTGTGAGGTACCTGAATACGAATTATTTCATTCACCTGATAAGAATAATAGTATTTCAATAGACAGAATTCGAACTGCATACATTAGTTGTTGCCAGGTTGGGCATTACATCTTGACCTACATAACAACACTTAATATATGCAGTTGCATTCTGTCTATTGAAATACTATTATTCTTATCAGGTGAATGAAATAATTTGTATTGAGGCACTTCACAAAGACTTATGCATTAATTTGGTTACATTACGAAAATGGCCTATTACATTTTTTTAAAATCCTGTTTCTTATCATTGGAAAATCTTTCTGGGGTAAGGAGGTATGCTAGTGTCTAAAGTTTCCCCCACACAACTAAAATGAATTGAATTTTGATAATGCACATATATATTTATGTATCAAAAACCGAAAAGCAATTCAACTGCATATTATCGACCTACTTTCATTGCATAATTTATATACAAATTACATTTTTCATCATCTGAAAATATTTTATTTTATTTACGGATGACAGATGTTTTATATTCACAGTAGACTCTCACAATAGACTCTGTGTATCTATATACACACTCATCTTGTAAAACAAACCATATGTTGTTTTATCCCCTTCTCCTCTTTGGCGCCTTTCAATTGTCCTTGTTGCAGTGAAAATCGAGCGTAATTGAAGTGCGTCAATAACACTTTGATGTGTCAAAACGCTTTTTATCGTAAGATCCGTTCCTAGCCCGAAGTAAGACGAGATTCGTGCCCTTCCTGGCTCGAGGTAGAACGAGATTCGTGTGAGTTTCGTTCCTGTTCCGGGGTAGGACGAGATTCGTGTGAGTTTCGTTCCTGTTCCGGGGTAGGACGAGATTCGTGTGATTTCCTGGAAACTTGAGTATGTGGTGGTGGTGGTCATCGTCGTCGTTGTCGTGATGGTGGTGGTGGTGGTTGCGGTGGTGGAGCTGCCGAGCCGGTGTTTTTTCT
>BEXV01001568.1:0-15805 GCA_003118195.1 Hemicentrotus pulcherrimus
GCAATTACGACTCCGTTTGCGGCCTCCCCATGCAACTAGCCCTCCGGTGGCACAATCAAAATTTCTGCAATAGGAAACAGACCACAGCCATCATACTTCCACAACAACATCAAATTTCACCTCCAATCGGACAAATAGAGCTGCAATATTGATCTAGGCATGACTCGATCTCTTAACTTAAAAGTTAGCAACTGCTGGAATTTTCATCGCCGACTGGTGTCGTAGATTTCCGGCAACGCTGACGGATACTCCGTACCAATCGGAGCATCTGCTACGGATGAATAGAGTATCTTACGCGGTCTGTAAGGAATATGGGTACCATAAAATGAGCTGTATTTCAAGTATTTTTCAGATTTAGAGTCTGATTTTGTGTGAGTCGCAAGCTCAAAAGTATCTCATGGCATGTGTTAAATCATTGCAGCAGCCGGATACCGCAGTGCAAACACGATATCTCTGTCTAATTCAGATTCCAATTTCTGATCACAGCAGAGGTAGTTTCCGGCACGGCAAGCTGTGACATGGGAAACCTGCTCCAGCCGCTAGTGCTATAGATCAGCGGAGTAACGCAAGGCGTGCGCGCTTGCTTCCTATTAACTTTGTACAAGAGGCCGAAAACTGTCTCGCTAGGCCGAAAACTACCTCTGAAACAGTGAAAATGGAAATGAATATTGTCATGGCAATTCATGATTTTTTTTATGGGATTCGTTTTTTGTTTAAATAATAATAGTATTTGCTTCATGATTTGCAACAAAAAATAATAATAATTAGGCAGTAAAGTGTCCAAAAAAAAGGAATTTGTCTTAAGTGGCCGAAAACCCCCTCCTTTACTCTATTCGTATTAGAAAATGTGATAATACTGATATTCGATCTAGAGGTCTATGATGATTTTCTTATATTCTACACAAATTTATTTATTTCAATTATTACCAAATTGATGGCAAAGTTTTTTACTACTAGGTTCAACTAGAAAATTTATCGTCAAAGGATTCTGGATCTAAAAATCCAATGTCAGGTCGGCGTGCCCGCTGCAACTAAAATGTAAAAGAGCTATAAAAACAACAAGACCTTACTTCACGCACTGGGTTTACAGCTGATTCATCAAAAAAGCAATCCATCACAAATGAAGTAATTTCATAATTTGCAAGGCAAGATATCATACTATCAGTTAGTACTACTTTTTACTTACATTTTTGAGGATATCTGCTCTCAAAATGAAGATTTCCAGACCCTTATGGGTAAGTTAATAATTTTTTAGAATGGACGCTAATGACTGCAAAATTTGCAGATCTTTTGTCAATATTTTCATAATTTCACACCCAATTTGCAGATCTTTTGTCAATATTTTCATAATTTCACACCCAATTTCAAAGAAAATTCTGTCCCTGGGTAATTTTATTTTCCTCTTTTGATTGGCGATATCAGATTTTTGAAATCATACTTCTCTTTTTGTTGTCTCATGTATAAAATCACTAATGAAAAACATTATTTTCCCTAATATGTATCTCTTCTCCAGATTTCCTTGAGTTAGAGCTCTCAAGAACATCGCAAGTTGAGACAGGAGCATAATGATAGATATCACCATCAAGACCTTGGACTCACAGACCAGGCAGTTCTCTGTATCAGAGGATGTAAGTTGTTCTTGTGTTGCATGGGAGAGTTGAACCCCTTCCCAATTATATGTATCTGTTACATGTACATCAGGGCACTGTCTTATAAAGAGTTGCGATTGATTGGGATCAATCACAAATCCTTTAATCAATCGTAAGTTTGCAGTCTCCTATCTCCTATGAACACAGTTGAGATGGATATCAATCGCAAATAAGTTGTGATTATTATCAACTCTTTATAAAACGGGGCCCAGATGTTTGATGTAGGTATGCGAGCTTGTTAGCTTGTCATGCATAGCATGGCTTTCGGAGGAAGCGTCTTCCAAAATGAATTATTGATGGTTCTCAAGATGCATTCATATTTGAAATGTTGAGCTTAAAAAATGGGGGAACTTTAGCAATTTAAACCTACAAAATTCACAAGAATGAATTGCATTGGGGTTCCAAAAATCCTACATGTACTTGTGGTAAACAAATATGTAGTGTCTTTTCATTTCTTTATTTCATATACATGTATTGATCTGATTTGAATGTCTGTTTATTACTTTTCATTAAAACAGCTGACTGTGAAAGAGTTCAAGGAAAAGATAGCTGGTTCTGTGGTGAGTAATTGTCACAAATCACTTATGTACACAAGGTGATAAAAGTAAAATTGGTCTAGTACCTTTTTAATTCAATTGCTTTGTGTTTTGTTTGTATCCAAAGAAGAAACAGGATAAATTACATTTCAAACTTAATTTGATACATAGTTAGAATTAGTAACTACAAGTATAGAAAGATCACCTGTCTGTTTAGACTAGTTTTGTTTCCTTTGAGAAAAAGTTCCTCAATGAAACTTGTATAAAACGAACCTGTTTAAAATCAAGACTACCTGTCTCTAGAGTCCACTTTCAATGTATTATTTTAGTATTTATACACAGGTCGCACTGTAAATTACGTTAAGGTTTAATGGCCTATATAACCTTTTTTTCTATTACTTTTGGAAAAAAATGAATGCTTGCAGGCTATCTCAGCAGGCACTCAGCGCCTCATCTTTTGCGGCCAAGTTCTCAAGGATGAGAAGAAGCTGTCCGAGTATGACCTCCATGGAAAGGTCATGCATCTGGTGGAAAGGGCGCCCCCACGACCTGCTACCACCACCAGCAGAGGGAGTGCCTCCCAGCAAGGCAGGGGTGGATCCTCTACCACTAATGCCCCCTCTCAGCAGCCTGGTCTCTCTGCAAACTCAAATGAGGTCCAGGTAGATGTTCATTCTAACAGTACATTAGGGATTGAACTATGCTAGCTGTATCCCAAAGGTTTACCTTTTATAATAATTTTTTTCTAGATTCAGGTTATAGTTATAAATTTTATCAGAATGTCTTCCATTCTACTGTCCTATCACCCTACATGTACCGGTACCTCTCCAACCGGCGCTATAGCTCTCCTTAGAACTATAAGCTAAGAAAGATACAGTAACCAACGGTCTTTTTCTACACACACTCAAGAAAGAAAGATTACCGAGAATTCTCTTCAGGACTACCCTATCCTTCCCCCTCTCTCACATAGTGCAACCGCAAGCTGTATATTTTACTCTCATCATCATCATCATCGTTAAGCGTCCTTAATTCCTTTGCTTTGGGGTCTAATTCCCTTCACGGCCCTTCTTGGTTTTGTCAGGTCTGCCATGGGGTTTCGAGCTAGTAGCCTGGAAATAACCTCTGAATACTTCAAATGAGATTTATGTATTGGGACGATCACTAATGATGATCAGTTGAATATTTCTTCATTATTAAATGAAAATAATGGGTGCTGATTTTGAAAAAAACTTATTTTCACGATTGTACATTCAATTAGCTTTACTATTTCAATACTAAAGGCATCCTTTTATGAAAAGAATTCTTTCAGGCAAGGGGAAAACATTATTTTAGTAATCTATTCTTGCATGTTTTTCCCCATTTTAGAACATTGTACAGCACATTCTTGGAGCTATGGGAGACTTGGGCCGCAATGCCAGAGTAACATCACAAGCATCAGTAAGTTGAATATATTGTGATCCCTCTTGTGATAGTGTCTTATGCTTAAATAAGAGAAACGGGTCAGCGAAATATTTAGCCAAAACCAGTTAAAAAAGAAAGTAATGAAATTCTGAAGGTGTGATCAATCAAACACAAATTGGCAAATCTGTGACGTATATTGCAAGGTCCCTTCCCATTCACTGTGTACTAAAGAAAATAATTGCATATTTTAAAAGAAAATTGTCAATCTTACATTAACCCTAAATATAGTTATTGCAAATATGTTTTTATACAACCCCTGTATGAAACATTTTGCAAAAAAAAGTACAAGTCTTAAACTACAATCATCTTTCTTGTAATGATGAAGGAGCACTTAAGTGCAACTAGGGTACTGTACAACAAGAAAATTTTGAATGCATTTAATTTTTGTGAGATTTTGCAATTTGTGAAATTTTCAAGGAGCGAAAAATAAAAATTCTGACACTGAGTTTTTGCAAGCTACAAACATCTCCTTGCTATAAAACTGGATGTTGTTACCAATTCACAAAAATTATGGGCTAAGGTACCGTAATGTTTTCTGTTGAATTTGACTGTAAAGTGATGAATTTCCTGGAACAATTCTTGTATTCTACTGTTCCTACACATATATGACATCAAAGTTGTTCATGGGTGGGTATATAGTCTCTCATGAAATAGGCAACTTGGCAATCACTTCAGAACACTGAGTCAATGTGTATTACACTCCCATGCGTACGTCCGTGTGCTGCCCTCTATATACCCACGTTTAAGCAACTTTAAGATTTACAATTTATTGTTCCATTTAGCGTGATGGTTCGTCTGTGGATGTACATATCAACCTTGGATCCGTGCTGCCTGCTGCGGCGCTACACAGTGAATCTCATATGCTGATGTTCAACATTCTCTCCATGATTCACCATGCAGATAATCTCATCAATAGATTAGAGGTAAGCAAGCACATCAAATTGATTTGTTTACTTGTCTATTTTATGGTTTGATGTTCTGATCTGATCAAAGGTCATGACTGTTTGTTTGCAGCGTGGAGGTGTCATGGTATAGAGGAGGCGTCGTGGTGTAGTGGTTCATTGCCTCCAAACTTAATCCAAGGGTTGAGGGTTCAAAATATCAAACTGTTTAAGTCTAACCCGGGTTCTGCAAAACCTGTAATGACTCAGGCCTAGCATGGATCACTCCTAGTCATTGAATAACCAGTAGACCAGTGTTGATACACATGTTACATAAGAAAATCACATTTAGTGCCCAGTAGAGACTCAAATGTCCACAGAAATCCCAGAGAATTCACACCTTATTTACAGCATGTAAACCTTTTTCGTTCTTCTAAATTTTTACCATTTTAATCAGCGATGTTCTTTAGTGTGTTCTAATCTTTGTGTTGAAAACAATTTTGGATAAAAACTAAAAGAATTTGCAAAGACCGAATCAACTATGAAGCATTCTGTGCATGGATTTTTCTCATGTTAAGTTTCTCATGTGCATTGTAAGCTTCACAGCAAACTCAAGACTCTTCACTTCCATCTACCTCTCCCCTAGACCCTCAACCCTACACCAGAGGGTGAAGCCAACCGACCAGCTTGCGATTCCACCAGTCACGGGGCATCGGAGCAGACAACAGGTCAAGGTACAACAACACCTGCAACACCCACTACAACATCCACAACCCCGGCATCAACAGCTCCAACAACACCAACAACAAGCAGTTGGTCACCAATGGAGGTGGACTCTACCAGTACTACCACTTCGGCAGCACCGGCAACCTCAGCCGCAACAGCTACCACAGGTTCTGGGAGTCGAGCAACATCAGCCACTACTGGTACGAACAGTTCAACAAGCAGTGGTGGCAATGCCCAGTCGACTGGCACACAGACACATAGTTCAACTACTCCAGGAGCCAGGTTAGATTATGTTGTATGATCAAAGAGTTTGAGACAATTCAATACTTATGTCAGAAAAGAGAGTACTCTCTTTGGTTTTTGGCTATGATAGAATACTAAGATAACTTAAGTATTCAGTTGATGCATTTTGCTAAGTACTTTATCCTAAATTTAAGACAGCTCCCTAGCGGACTTAAACCAATTATTTTGGAAGCATTGATTGCATTGGAAGGTATATGTTTTTCATATGCAGTAATCACATGCTGTGCAAAATTATATTAGCATGCATTGAATGTGACACGTTAATTGCACATGTTATGTCACAGTGCTTATCAGTAAGCATTTAAAAATGCTTAAATGTGATCTGAATACGATCAAAGACAGTTAAAACATCAGGAAAAATGCATGCTAACATAGGAGGCGCAATAGATCAGTTGGTAGAGCAGTGGTCTCGTAATCCGGTGACCTGGGTTATAAACCAAGACGATGCGCTAATGCCCTTTGGTAAGGCATTAATCCTCATTACCAGGTCCCTCGGAGAGGACCTAAAGCCGTCGGTCTTCTGGTTGCTTACTTACAAGCATTTATTGCTTTTTTAGCTGTCAGGTAAAATAACCACTACTATCAACAACAAAACCCCACGGTATTATCGTACAAAGCCCATTTTCATCAGATTGCTATATCACAATTGTTCTAATTGTCTTCTTTTGTAGATATCCTCGTATTAGTACATTGGTGGGAGGATTTAATGAATTACAACGGTTATGGCGACGGTTCTCTCCCCATCTCCAGCGGTATCAAGAGCTAATGAGAACAGACCCAACATTCACCACAGTAAGTACAGTGGCTGACTGCTACAATGCAACATGTTTATAAGGTGTGTTCTTATTTTGGAAGCAAGCTAGCAACTCTGCAATGCACTTTTTAGATGGAAGGGTGCTATCTCATTTTATATAGAGTTAATATCCTTCTAGTGCAACATATTGTCTTTCATTGTAGCCAGCTTACTCTGATATCAAGAAATTAATGAAGCAAAGGGTTTACTCTTCTAGTAGAATATGTTTGATGTTTGAGCATTTTAATTGCTCTTTCACAAATCTGTGTTATGAGAATATGACAAAATTTAAATCCTAACCTAACATTGAGGGATACAGATCAAAATATACCATGCACTCTTTTGAGGTACATGTACCAGTAAAATGATGGATCTTCTATGACTATAGTCGAATTTCAGAGTTATCTCTAAAGAATCCTCAATTTCAACCGGAGCCTCTCAGAGTTTGATATATTTGAATATTGTAGAGGTGTTGTGGTCTTGTGGAGGAGTCACCCAACTGCAGATCACAAGGTGCGAGATTCGAGTCCCGCAGCGGCACTAATGTCCTTTCGCAAGATGTTCATCTACATTTGCCTCTCTCCACCCAGGGGTTAAATGGGTACCCAGTAGGATGCAAAAGTTAATGTGGTGACTGGCCGGAATGCTCCACAGGGAGTGGAGAATTCGCATACATCGCGTGCCTCCTGAATCCGATGACCGGGGTAATAATACATACTGCGCCTAGAAACAAAGTATTAGGCGCCTTTTTAGTGTGATCTATCATTAATAATATTACAGTCAAACCTGCTTTAGTGACCACCTGTCTACAAAGGCCACATTTGTTGTTATCCTTGAAAATGGTTTCTCACTAAATCTTGTACTTAAGGAACCTGTCTACAAAGGCCACTTTTTGTGTTTCCCTTGGTCGGTCGCTGTAGACAGGTTTGACTGTATCATTATTATTTATTCCTTTTCAGAACGAGGAACGTGTGCAGGCGCAGACCTCTATCAACCTGTGTCAGCAGATCTTTCATACCCTCGGTCACATGAATCATGCTTTCTCTGAATTCATCGTTGACATGAATCAACCCACACCTAGACATGTACGGGCTCCAGCACCACCAACTACAGTCCCACCTATGCCCATGCGTGTAAGTTCAGTCTGACAAGACTCTTTTTCTTCTTTAGTGTAGGATGGGATGGGGAAATGAGGGGAAAATATTCAGCGAATAGGTGCAGTCCCACCTGTGCCCATGCGTGTAAGTTCAGTCATGACTGTCTCTCTTAAGTGTAGGATGGGATATATGAGGGGAAAATATATTCAGTGAATGGCTCCATGTTATATAATGATGGTTTTTTAAATGCACCACTTATTCGTGAATGACAAAGATTAGCAAAACATATAGTCTTGTATTTGATTGATTCACATCAAGGAAGAATGTGGAATCAATGTTTTCTTCATTGGATTATTTGACAACAAACAGAAATTGCTTGATTTTCAAATGCACCATCTTGAATTATGAACTCATGAATATTTATATGGAATGTTCTTCAAAGCCCTTTTCATTCTGTACATTCAATGGTGATAAAGAATTGTTTAGTATTTTCCATATGCATTATGAATGATTATGAACTTGTGATTGTTTTTAAGGAATGTTCTACAAGGCCCTTTTTATCCTTTACATTCTATTGCCATAAAGAGGAACTTGTTGTTTTCCATATTTGTATTCCTGACTGAGATATTGTGTAATAAAAAAAAAAAAAAAAATAGATGGGTGGAGCCAGTGCACAACCAGTCCAAGTTACAGTTCGAAACCTGAGTAGAGCAGCCCCAGCTTCGACCCCAGCTTCAACCCCATCTTCAGCCCCAAGCTCTGTCTCAACATCAGGCGGGGACCAGCCACAAGCTGGAGCGCAGGCGTTTGTCACTGTTACGTCAGGTAAGATCACCCAAGAGAAAACACTCAAGAATATTATATATTAAACATTTCTTCTACAAAGAGCTATTCCACTTTAAAATACACGCCCAGTGAACTGTAATACGCCTTGTTGAGAAGACTACTTAATGCATGAGTACACAACCGCCCCTATACAGTCGGTTCATCTTATCATTTATTTTCTTATATGCCTTTACCAGTTACCAAAGTCAATTTTTCTTTTGATTGATTTTTATACATTCTACGTGTAGACAATGCATCTTTTCATGTGATTGGTGCACTTTAGAGTTTGACCTTTTTTTTTTACTACATCTACACAAATCATTGCAGTCCATACATCTTTTAAACTATGATGCATATTCTTAACAAAGTTTTAGAAAAAATACTTGATCTTAATCTTTGTCCAACATATACTATGACCATGTTGCAAATTTGAATGTTGATGATTGTTGCTCTCAGGCTCAGTTGGCGGTAGCAATAACAACCAGGAGGAAACCACAACCTCGCCCTCCTCCTCGGCACCGGCAGGCCCAACATCCTCCACGTCCTCCTCATCAACATCCGGGTCAACGCCCACCTCCACCACCACCTCCTCCTCCTCCACCACCACGCCCCTCCCTCCAGGAACGGGTCAACCAGTACTTGGTTTCACCCAGCTCCCAGCCGGGATGTTTCCCCCTGGTCTGATACCGGGCCTTGCTCCAGGGATGCCTTTACCCGGTATCACCATCCAGAGAACATCATCATCAGGTAGGGAGATTTTTTCGCTCTCATATTTGACATCCTTAAGTTGTATCCCTGTAGTAATTAAGCAAATGTGAAGCTGTTAGATCTGGAAGATTAGCTTTTACGAGAATTGCTTTTAGAGTTTGATGGATGTAAATGAAAGAAGAGAGTACAAAACGCAAGTAATTTGACCAAAGAAACACTGAAGCTTTTTGTCTTTTTTCGTCATTAGAGTAGAATGTTGTTAGCCTGTTATTATAGCCTGGTAAACCAGCTGTAACATTTGCTAACATTCCATTTTCTGTTGCAAGTAGTCGGAGCTTGTCTTTTTTGAATAATTTGTATAGGCCCCATCTCGCCTTTTTGTTTTGATTTGATTTTTATGCGTCCATTCAGAAGTAACCAGAGGTATTATGTTTTGGGGTTGTCCATCCATCCATACGTCTATACGTCCCGTTCTCGTGTTCGCGTTATCTCAAGAACCGATCGATGGATTCCTGCCAAACTTTAGTCCTGTATGCATCTTGCAGAGCTTATGAACTGATTAGACTCTAGGGTCATGAGGTCAAAGGTCATGGAATTTGTTATGTGTGCAAAAATAGCCTGCGAACGCATTCATATTAGAACTGACGGATGGATTACTATCAAACTCGCCTATGTATTTTGCAGAGCCAATGAATTGTTTAGATTTTTGGGTCATAAGGTCAAAGATCAAAGGGTCATACATGTATATGAACAATAGCTTGTAATTGCAATATTATGAGAACCTGTAAATGGATTGCAATTAAACTTGAATTTGAAAAATTTGCTTCTGTTTTGGTTTTAGAAAATCGCTCTATGGCAGAGGCATCATTTTGGACTGCATGCAATCAAAGGTCCATCTAGTTGTTGCTATAAATTTTTTTTACTTATTCTTTACCTTGTCATGTATTTGATTGAATTTGTCAGGTGGAGGCGCTTTTCCTCACAACATGATGCAGGGAGTTGCCCAGATGATCAGTCAGCAGATACAGGCTGCCATTACCAGTTCCCATCAACAACAACCCGGCCAACAGCAGCAACCTGGCCAACAGCAAGCCAGTCAACAGCAGAATGGCCAGCAGGCACAGAGGAATCAAGCTCAATCAGGTAGATTGCAAGGCAGTTTTGGCAAGAGTCTTTGGGCTCCGCAAATATATATATCTGTAGCATATGACTTCAACAAGGTCTTGCCCAAAATTCGCCAAACAAATTGGTGGCAAAATTTTACTTAAATTGTATTATAATGTGAAAGAGGATGTCATTTGAGACACACTTCTGCAAAGATTTCCTCCCAAAATATGTGTTTGAAAACAAATATTGATTAATGAATACATAATTTGGGTTGTATACTTTAGACTTTAGAAGGGCTTTAAAGTTTGTTGTTTTCTTTATGCTGACCCTAAAATCCCTCTTATCCCTTGAATGTTTTAAAGCCATGTCGGGTAGTTCAACCACCCGCACCACACCCACGCAGTCTGACGCTTCAGCCCCAACCAGCGAGCGTTCCACCGGTGGGGTGCACACCTCCCAAACCAACCCAGCCAGCAGCCCCAATCCCAACCAACCCTTCAACACCTTCAACCCCTGGGCACTACTCCAGTGGGATCCACACCTCCCCTGCAACTCCAGGCACCGTGGTACGCCCCTCATGACCGCTGGAAACACCCAGCAGCGCAGGCAGCCAGGGCAGCAGGGCAGGACTGCTGCACCCTCCGCTGGGGAGCAAGGGGGCAATGCTGCACCCCATCCAGCGGGACAAGCTACGGCTCAGCCAGCGGGAGGTCAAGGAGTAGGAGCAAATCATGCAAGTCAAATTGGAAAACGTATCTATATGGAAAGATTATAATGAAGAAACTGTTAAAAATTGACTTAACAAATGGTTGTTCTCTTTAGAACTTACATGTACATGAGAAATGTCACTATTTTATATATAAGTTGTGCTCAAAAAGTTTAGTTGGACATGACATGAATTCAAGTTACCGATTTGATACTTTTCTTGATTATTTCACAATTATTTTGTTGAAATGCCATTTATAAATTTACCAGATGATATTAAGGTACTATGAAGGAGTTGTGACAATTTTGTTTTAGATGTTATATATGGCAAGAAAAACAGAACGAGAAAGTTGTAAGTTTCATTTTGTTAGTATTTCTTAGTTATCATGACAAACTTTATGATTTATGTTTTATATCCTTCTGGTATTTATAGGTCCATGCACTCCAGCAGATGATGGGAGGACTAGTAGGTGCGTTGGCTAACCCTCCCCCTGGACAGAGAGGTAAGAGCCACCCCCTTCGAATACTAATAGGGATACCAAACAACTAATGCATAGAAATAGACATTCTTTCACGACATTCAAACTGTTAGTATTAATGCCCTGGGCCCCTATTCAATTCCATACTTAGGTACAAATTTTAAGATTTTTACTTAGTATTTGGCTTAGATAAAATACTTAGCTCATTTTGGTATTCAGTTCAAACTTTTGGCTAAGTATTTTACCCTAGATTTATAAAGGCAGCTCCCTACCAGATAAAAGCCAATTATTAGGAGGCTGTGATTGGCAGGCATATGGTTTTCTAACTCGGTATCATAACCTGCGCACAATTATATTGGCATGCATTTATTGCAATGCACTAATTGCACATTACTTTTGATTGACCGTGTGATGTCACGATTCCTATCAGTAAGTATTTTATTTAGATTTTGTCATGGGTAAGTAAAAGTCTAAAATGAGATTTGAATACGAGCAGAGTATTATGAGAAATTAAGATGGTTAAAGAGCATACCGGTAGTGGAAACAAATGTGATTGCATAACTCCTACTAGGACTTTGAGGAACTACATGTCATATCATAAAAAGATTTCCTTTTCTCATAACATACAAGTAGGAATAGGAATGTAAATCTCTACAGTCCTACAATCATTGTGGGCTATCTGACAGATTTTTAGTTGTTGTTTTGGCCACTTTCTGTTTTTAATCACATGTTTTGTGTGTATATAATTATATGTCTTCTTTTTTTATTNGGGGGGTTAAGGGGTTATATCAACATCCAAAGAGGAGAGTTCTTAAACAAAAATTGATTTTTATTTCGTCCAATCCTTAGGCATTGATTGCTGTTCATGTTTAGGTTTATGATGATTGTCATTATTTTTGCATGCTGTCATTATCTATGAATTTCCTGGAATTCAAATAACTATAACTAACTAAATAAATAACTTTCTTCCTCCTTCTCATGACCTCAGTTGTTGTCCAGGCCCATTTAGAGAGACCCAACCAAGCTGGTCGAACAGTGCCCCCAACCTCCACCTCCACCACCGGTAGGCAAAGTACAGGAGGGGGGCAGCAGCAGCCCCCTACCACCGGTCCCCGGCCCCAGCCTGCAGGAAGCAGACCCGCAGGTGCAGGAGGAGCACCCCAAGTCTCTCTCCAGCAACTCTACACCAACATGATGATGGCTACCCAGACCAGTGCTCTTCAAGGGGCTAATAGCCCCACTGTGGAGCAGTTCCTCAACAACCTTGACATGGACCACTCCTTTGGTGAAGGTAGGCCCCTCCATGCAGACTCCTTAGGGCCCTTTACTTGTTATTAAAGGCATCCTTTACAAAAAATTCCAGTTTGAGAAATCTGTGTGTGTCTGTGATATGGTGTAGTATTGAAGCTTTAAAAAAACTGCACTTAAAAATGATCATGAAGTGCTTAAAAAAAGTAACATTCTTTGAATGACCGGTTTTTCCCATAATCATTTTCACCGATAGACTGTGGTTTTATAAGAACCGTTGGGAAAACAATTTTGAAATTTTAAATTTCAATCATAAATATCTTGATAATTAGACAGGCTATTAACTTGTAAAAGTTTTGAGGACTCAAAATATTCTGTACCTGTGTAAACGACGCACCTTAACTTTTGAATTTTCCCGACGGTAAAAAAAGTGCGTATTATACACGGAGATTTACGGTATTATTATTATTGGAGAACACAAGTATGGTACAACCGGTCACTCAAAGCTTTTACTTTTTTGAGGCACTTCTTGATCATTTTGAAGCGCAATTTTTTTTAGGGCTTCAATATTACATAATATCACAGACACTGATAACACGTATCTCAGATTTAACATTGTTAAACGATGCCTTAAAGTATCACCTTCTTGTTTCTTCATTCAGGGACTGTCTTAGAGCTTCTGGAAGTCCTACAGCAGACCTTTGATGTACAGATACCTTTGATGTACAGATACTTTTTCTCACCCCCACCCCTGTTCCATTCATTTACACTCAGATAACCGTGATGGTTGCTGTGTCGAGTGTGAAAAATCCCTAAGTACAGTGTATCACCTTCTTGTTCCTTTATTCAGGAACTGTCTTGGAGCTTCTGGAAGTCCTGCAGCAGAACCTGACCATGGCGGACATGATGGCCTTGGTGATGGGTAACATGGCTCCCATAGGTCGTCTCAGGGGTCGCCTCCAAGAGTTTGTCAGAACGAGAGCCCTAGACGGGCAGGAGGCTACGCCAGATAATATTCAGGTGAGCTCGGCAATAGCCTGGAGATAATATTCATTAAAGGCATCGTTTAACATTGTTAGATCTGAGATGCATGGCCCTACGTGTTAACAGTGTCTGTATTATGGTGTAATGGTGAAGCCCTAAAAAAATTGAGCTTCAAAATCATCAGGAAGTCACTCAAAAAAAGTAAAAATCTTTGAGTGACCGGTTTGACCATACTCATTTTTCCCAATAGTAGTATTATAAAAACCATTAGGAAAACGAAAAAATGAAATTTTGATTTCCAATCATAAATATCTTGATTATCAGACAGACGATCTGCTTGTAAAAGTCATTAAGATTGCAGCATGAACTAAATCCAGGATTTTGTTTTTCAGAATCTGAGGCAATGTCACTGAGTCACTTTAATGATAGGGAAGAGGAAATTGGAATGTATCTGGTTGGGTATGGTCTCATATTGTTTGGGGTCAGAACCAGAGACGAAACCAGATAACATTCTTTCTCAGATGTACAGTTGAGAGAAGATATATACCCTTTTAATAATAATAGTATTAATAATAGCCACTTATAGCTGTATAATGCACATGTCCATCCCACAGGGTGCTCAAATGTAGATTAATGTCTTGCCAAAGAATACTAGTACCGCAACAGGACTTGAAAAGAAAACCATATGTGATCCACCGTCCATCATCATTTACGCCTTTACTAAAATAATTTACTCCCGAAGAAACTGCAAGTGAAGTTCTTGTACCTTTGTTGAAATAACTCCTTTTTTCAAATGATTTTTTTCAACAGATTGGAGTGACTAGGATGAATTCAGAAATAGAACCATTCATAGAAGAATTCACGGTTAGTTTATTACTAAGTTAATTACTTATACTGTCATAGATTGTCTACAGTAAAATTGAACTACCATCGCCTTTTTCCTTCTTTTTGAGAACAATTAAAAAAAAATTTATCCATGTTTAAATTCATGTTATGGGAGTTTGACCTCAGCAAACTGAAATATATGTATGTGTATCTCCAAAAACCATACAATGAGTTTTTACATGTTTGATTACAATCAATGGCCACTGTAGACAGGATTCAATTTCTAGACAACTTCTAAAACATATATTGCCTTTCTGGAGGAAGACAATCGTCGGTGGGGTGACAAAACCTATCTCAAAAATCATGAAATGATTTTCAGGAGAGCGAAAAAACTGTCCTGTCTCAACAAATTTACAGCTGTGACACCGTCCTTTCTTTTTAAAATATTTTAGAATATTTATACAATTTGGTTGAATAAGTTACGTGGATTTGAAAACACTAACTTCGGTACTGTTAGGCGTGTGTGAGTTACGAGGAAAATGAATTACATATCTTAAGTTACAAGGTTTTGTCAGTGCAGCTTCAAAGGGGGTTAAAGTTACAAGGTTTAGTTTAAGGGTGTTTGTGTGGAATTTGTGAAAAACCGAGACAGGAGGCATCCATGGATTTATCAGGTGGTGTCATAGGCTGTTAGGTACAAAATTATGTAAAAAAAAATCAAAATCTCAAAAAATTGAGATACACGGTTTTGTCACCCTACCGACGCAATACTTTAAGCGACCATATATACAAAGGTGGCCTTTATACACAGCTGGCCACACAGACAAGTAGTCTAGATTGTAATTTCAACCTCAAATTCATTTGAAAAATTTGACCAAAAAAATGCATTTGCAACCCTTTCTGCTGGCATTTGCCACTTTGCTGGGACGGTAGGTAAATCCAGGAGATAATGATAATGATTGATTTACATTGTACAGTCAAACCTGTCTATTAAGGCCACCCAAGAGTAACTCATTAGGTGGCCACTAGATAGGGGCTTTTACAGAGAGATGGCCGCTAGGGCGGGTTTCACTGTATCTCTATTACATGCCCCATCTAAGGATTGATAGTGCTTGGGTCATGTCGTGATTAAAGGTCAAATATTGCAGGCTATACAAGAGCTTATTTCAATTTTCCTTTATTTTCATAGAGAGATACACCGAACCAACACAATGTGGATATCATTGCGACGATACAGAGGATAAGCAGTGAAGCTGCTACTCGCTTCATCTCGTCAACACTAGATGAAAGTAAGCCTGATACACTTACTATATCATTTTGTCTATGGCTAATGTTAGGGGATGCTAGCAATAAAATATTGTAATGATGTTAAGAATTGTTGAGCATTTCAAGTTGAAGTTTCACAATAAACCAAGCATTACATCATGTGTTATGAAGCATATCCGGACACCTACCCTCTAGATATCCACCTCCCCCCG
>BEXV01001568.1:38456-49229 GCA_003118195.1 Hemicentrotus pulcherrimus
TATATAATAGTACTGCCACTGTTGTCCCACTGTATCACAACCATAATCTAAACTCAGCGAACAAACAAATATGATATTATATACTCTACCGACATTAACTATGATCAAGTTCTAAAAATTCACACTAGGATGGGTACATTAATTCAACCTTTAAAAGGTCCGATTGAGAATATTCCAAAAATAGAGCAAGTGGTGATTTAATAGTTAATGAATAGTGAGCATCTGTACGACATTCTTGTTTAGCAATGGAAACTAAGAGTGAGAAACAATGAGAAGGATTGAGATGTATAACTGAAGTTTTTGACAAGCACAATCAAGATATATCTCCTTTTCTTCCCAAAATAGTGAACGAGCCAAAGTATAACTCCAATGCTAATCAATATTCGAATGGCCAGATGTCACTTTTTTGCAGTTTTCTTTCAGATACTCATTTATTGTTAAGCTCACTCACTCATAAATAGTATGATTCCGATTGCATATCATCTTGAAGAGGATTCATTTATGTTTGTACTTATGTATGAAAGATAAGTTTATAGTAAAATCTTAGTGCTGAGTATTGTCCATAAAAAAAAATAATTAAAAACAGATTTGTACCAAATTACATCTCGGATGTTGCCATGATGATCCGTGGATATTTTCTTCCATTACTTCGAATAAGAAGAAAAAAAAAGGAAAATTCCCATAGGAACCGTTAACCGAAACACAGTTCATAAATTTCTCGAATTTTTGGCATTGAATTGAAGGAGTTAGGGTTCCATCGGGGAAAGGTTTTGCAAGATGACACCAAAACGTTAGGCATTTACAGACAAGCGCTTTCTACATTCATAGATGAAGTCAAAACGATTGTACCAGTGCCTCGGACATATTTTCACCTGGGTACAAAGGTTGCTGCTCATGGGGGTTTCATTTTCTTTTAACAAAAATATTTACAACGTACATGAACTTTCAACGATGCAGTATCATCTGTACAGACTGACCCTCTAATGAACTGATTTCCAAACAATTAAAAACCCTTTTTTTAATCATATCATTGATAGTGCTTGTATTCAGAATCCTGTGGCATTTCAATAACTGAAATCTATTTACACGACAGCAAAGACTTTCGAAAAATCTATCCGAATAGAATTTCATATTGTATATGCCATAGAAATCATGTTAGCATTACGTAATAGGCCTTTTTAATGTAGTGTTGCACGATTTAAAGGTACTATGTCCCATTTGCAGGCCAAACAACATGAAAAGGTTAAATTCCAACGGCATTTGAAAGATAATACTAATTTAGAACTTCCCTAAAAAAGGGGGCATGAAAATGTCTTTAAGTGGGAAAATAACGACTATTAGTTTATAGGCTTGAGCCAGTAAGAATTGGTCTGATTTTCAGACCATTGTACCGAATGGTCGGACGTTTTATGCTGCGCAAAGATTCAATCAGTTTAATTTTTGCCATTACAAGAAGTGGGTTATTGATGTAGACAGAATGCTCATATACCCTTTACAGCTTATTTTGTTACCAAAGAAGAAAAAAGCCAGTCAGTCACTCAATAGTGTTTTTGGCAGTTAAGTCTAGAAGTAAACGGCTTTCCTTACATAATTTGAATATTAGGACACTGCTAAAGTTTAAAATTTCACAGATAGGACATACATGACATATTCATAATTCCTGCAAAGTTCTACATAATTTGACGATGGCTGCAAAAGGAACATAGTATCTTTGATGGACGATGCTATAATAATAATGATCTGAATTGATTTAACGCTTAATACGGAATACCGTATCCAAGCGCTTTACATAATGACCCCGGTCATCGGACTCATTCACGCACAATGTGCACCATCTCCACTCCCTGGGGAGTATTCATACCATATGATCACCGTGAGGGCATAGGTAATTTCTAACAAAACAAGCTTTCTCGAAACATATTGCTTCTTCATTTGATGTTAGTTTAACTTTTTTTTATTTAAGAAAAAAATATTCCTTACTTCCATATTCCCGTATCCGTACTTCCAAAAAAAAAAACTAAACGTTCTTTGAAGATAGCTTACTGTTATGAAATGGTATTAACTTTCAGGCAATATACAATGTTGCCCATACAGTTGGATAGCATTTGTTCTGATCCCTTTTCATGAAGCGATTGTGGTAGTGTGGTTTTTTCTTGTTAGATAAAGTTCATATCTTCTCTGAACTTTACTGATCAATCTAAAGATGAACTTTACTGATCGATCTAAAGAGTTATAAAGATTGACAATAAAAGGTAATAACAATTGTTTCAACTTGATTGGCAATATAGTGTATCAATCGTTGGTCCATATTACAGGGTGATTCATTATCTTCCTTTCCTCATGTATCCTCTCACTCAGACTCAGTGATATCATTTGAACAATTTTTGTTTTATTATCTAAGTTACGACTATATATACCTCTTTTCATATTTGCTCTAGGCAAATGAGCCATTGTGAAAGTAGTAGGTCCATGGTGAAAGGCAAATTGCATGTGTTTCACCACTTTTCGTGACTCTTTTCATTACGCAGTGACCGCAGCGACAGTGGCACCAGGGGCTGGTTGTGTAGCGATGGCCCTGATTGGCCGAAGGGCCGCTACGTCACCATTGATTGTTTCCGATTGGTCCAATGTACAAAGAGAGTGAGAGAGAGGGAGAGAGAGAGAGAGAGAGAGAGAGCGAGAAAGTTTAGGAAGAAAAAAGTACAACGGAGAGATATCTTTCCGGTCACAACAACCACATATTTCGTATTGTTTCAGAACGCTTCTGAAAATCACCGCCGGGCGAAAAAAAAAGCCCGCCATAATCTTCAACTCATTTCTCTCGACTGTTATAGTCATGGACATGTAAATCGACTTTTGATCGCATGTGTTTGAATCAATATTCATATCTAAAGGGTTTTTTTCATTTGGCAGATTAGTTTTCTTGAAAATACTTGCGGATTTCCTGGACCTCAGCTTGAACGGAAATTTCCCAAAATAGAGAGAGAAAACTCTACCAGCTCTACCGCCTCTTCCAATCTGTAACTGCTGCTTTTTACCAGTATCCCGAGGACAAAACACAGCTGGTTTCTCGATCAAGAACTCCCAAACTTTTTTTTTCTTTACTGAAGACGATTTGTCTTTTCACAAACTGAAGGAGGAAGTGTAAGGTTTCCACTTCTTGGGTTTTTCGAGAGGGAATACAGCATTTCATTCCACAATATGGTGAGTCTCGAGTCTTTAAAGTTTTGTGATTTTTAAAAAGTATTTTGTTTATATCCTAGTCAACTTTTCCAGTGCTCATGATGTTGCTAACATTTCTTGGTTCTGTCTTATACAAAAAGTTGTGACAGATGTGGATTGATCGCAGGTCCTTCAAATTCAATCAATCGCAAACTTACAAACAATTTCTTTAGAACAGACTTGCTATTGAAACAAAATACGATCGAATTGGATTATATATACAAAATTATCGTCATTTTATTATCATGATTATAAGACGGAGGGACCAAGGTCATCCTTTTAAAATAGTTCTCATACAATTCTACTTCAAATTTTCAATAAAGATTTTATTCAAACATGTTTCGCAGGAGTCGCAGCCAGTGGCCTAGTTGCACATAATTATGTACATAATTATAGTGGTAAATTTGACAAAATGCATCTACACGTATAGAATGAAATATAACCATAATTTACACTTTAGAATAAAACAGCTTAGAATTGATTACATCGAATCATTCACAAAAGTCGAGTGTTCATGCTTTAAATTTAACACCTGTTTAACCCGACTTATACTTCAAAGTTATGCTAATCGAGCCTCATCGCATCAACATTTTGACTGGACTCTTAAGTTACGTCCCTATAACTACAGAAATAAACCAACACAGAATGGCCTGGTTTGACTCACCATGACACGACTGGACAATTTATTTATGTTTTAAAAAATCTATATTCCATAGCCTTTTTCTGACATGATCAGGTTTTATTTATTTGTACGTCATCGTTATGTTATGTTATGTTATTTATCGTTATCACCATCGTTCCCTATCATTTTCTCCACGTGTCTTAGAAAATAATGTTCAGATATTTCAGACTTTACCGTGATAGTATCAAAAAATATATTAAAGAATGATTGGATTCGTAAATGTGAAATACATGTTTACGTATAAACACTTAAAACCAAATTAGTTTAGTGTTTGGGAGCCAATATGTGTCAGGCCGTTGTGCATTGATGTGTATTTATAATTATATGAATTAAACAGAAAATCATATAATTGAACATAACCATCTGTAGTCGAATACTGCACTTTGCCCTTGGTTGTATTATAATGCATACACGCACTAATCTGATGTTATAAAATGGGGCATTTGTGAATCGTATAATTCTGAATATTTAGCATGGAATATTCAGCTGCAGTTTTGCGTGAGAATTTTAAAATACCTCTCGGCACCCTAGCTTTCTCGTTGACATCTTATTTACATGAGTACACTTGGTTATCTTCGAAAAATGCATAAAAATAATGATCGTAACATGTCAAAACGTCACACCAAGGAGATTTTGACATCTCATGCTTTAAACAGGTGACGCACTTCACACATAACTGACGCACACATGAAATTGCACACACATAAAATATAAAAAAAATGAACATGATATCATAATTATCAGCGATTATGTTGACCCATCATATTTGTCATTAATAGATCCTATGCGTTTTGACAGTCTTTCAAGCAATATTCAAATAACAAAACTAATTTACAGCCTACGGGTCTTTTCATCCCAATGCCGCCCATGGCAGATGTAGTACTTATATCAAACAATGGATTTAAAAAAAACTCGGGGCTATATGTTTTCTGAAAGATTGAAATTCGAAGTTTTGAACGTAAGAAATCGATATTCTGCTTCATTTAAAATGCAACTATTGAATTAAAAAATCAGTAAAAGTTTAAAACCAAACTCTATATGTGTCCATATGGTTAGGCATGGTTAATGTGAATATCATTAATTCGTTCTTGCTTGGATGCATGTTCTACTTGTTTAAAGGGCAAGTACTAAAGTTGATTTGTATGAAGGCAGAGATAACGAAGAGAATGGCGGAAGTTTGAAATAAATCGGAGCTTTAATAAAGGAGTTATGAATGATTGAAATATGGAATCACTAAATCATTGGGAATCTGAAATAGGCAATTTGGCCTTTGGTCAGTGGATCGTGACGTAGTCATGGACCACTCTTCCGTTTATCATTTACAAATTAATGTATATTTGGTTTCTGTTTTTTGTTCTTCTTCTAAGTGCCTTCTCTCGTGGGGCACTTCTCAATATATAAAAAATGGATAGCATATTATTATAGGCCCGCTAAAATGAAAAGAATCTACTGAGTCATACATTTTGAAGAAAAAGATACATTTGAGTAATTGGGTGTGTTGAAACAAATGGAAAAGTTGTCCGGCACTACGTCACGTACAGTGCATTACCGATTTAGCCAATTTGAATATGTAGCGATTACATTTTTCTTATATTTTGTAACTTCATTCCAACTTTCACCAGTCTGCTTCCCTGATTTTTAGGATTTCTCTTTAAGGTTAGGCTGGCAATAGATATAATGTGATGCGACCGGGCGTACCCACGATCACGATGCCGAGCAGCCGACTGTCCCCCGCCGAGAGACTGACAGCGCTTAGGTCGGGAAAATTCTTCACGAAATTACTTACATAGTTTTTTTCGGGATAGGAAAAGCTCAACAGGTGGCGCGAGGGTAAACAATCGAGAAAAAAAAGGGTGGAATATGATGGAAAATATGATGGAGAGGAATGGATTTAGAAGCTTCCAATTCCAACAAAACAACCTCGAGGTGCACATACAGTGGTTGCACTTTCTTTGAGCTGCTATTTTAAATCAAAAGACTGTCATAAATTATAGCCATCAGTCTTTTGATTTGAATATATAGGTATACTGGTCTGATGTTTCAGTTAAGTTATGATATCTCTCCTGAAAGTTCACGTTATTATAGTTATTTATAAGGCAAAATTCATGTATTTGAAAGAATTTTACCGAAATCTAAACTGCGATGTTTACAAGCTCACTGTCCTGACTTTAAAGGGACATGCAGACCAGAACTATTCGACTGTACTTTTCATATATTGTTTGACTGTTTATGTGTTAATTTGTTAGTTTTGTTTTGTTTTAATTTGGGGAGATTTGGATATGTTATGCTATTGGTCAGCTAGTTTTGTTTAATGTTGATTTTAGTCTATAAAATAATAAGGAATCGCAAAGGAAACGTACTTTCTAAGTGAAACATTTTGTTTTCAATGTATGACAGATCCTGATTATGTTTAACTACATCATGTATTCCTCAGTCTTGAATGTTTAATGCTTTCATCACCCTTTTCTTTCAATCATTCCGTTCTTGTTTAATAGGCCTGTGACTTATTTCTCCATTTTGTCATATTCCTAGTATTCTGCTCATTAATGTTATTATTTTTATTCGGGAAAAAAAAAATATCAGGAAAACAGAGAACACAAAATAACAGTAAAATTCGAACCTTGAAGTGACTCACATGTATGACGGAATTAAAAAAGAACTGAACTAAATAGTTTATTATTACCAGAAGGTCTTCTTTTCCAATCCAATGACTTTACATAAATAAATAGCACAGAATAAGCCTGCTTATATTACTGTCCTCTATCGTTTCGATCTTTGATCTTTCCGACTTCTTTTCATGAATTTTCCTTTCTTCTTTTCTTTAGAGTAATCATAACTTTTATTTGCCGCCTTTCCACCGCCATTTTCCGAGTCTATTTGATCCAATCCGACTACTAGTAATATCAATATAGCCTATCTAGTATAATTATGTTTATGATTAATGATAATAAAGACACGTTAAATATAAAAGTGATGAATATAATAGCCTCATCAGGGAAGGGTTTTCTTATCGACTTAAAAAGATTAGAGAGATTTATTATATTGTCAGTATATACAATATTTACAAGATTTAGCTTCACCTCATTTCCAAATGATCTCATTCCCTCCCCCATGCACTCACCCTTACTCACTCTCACTCTCTCTGCTCTTTCGTTCTCTCTGCCCTTTCTCTCTCTCTCTCTCTCTCTCGCTCTCTCTCTCTCTCTCTCCCCACTCTCTCTCCCTTAATCTCTCTCTCTCTTTCTCTCACTCTCATTTCTCCCTTTTTGTCACCCCCTGTCTACGTCTTCTGTTCTTCTTCTTTGTTGCATCACATCCCGGTCCGAAGTTGATCAATCGTTTAAACAGAAGACAATAACCTTGACTTTGATTGATATGTGATAAAAAGGCATAAAATTGTCTATTACTAGTGCGGTCGCGAGACATAGTTATTTCTCCGTTTTTTACCGATCGTCCATTGCACCCAAATTTCAAATTTTCTTTCTTAAAAAAATATCCTATGATGAGAATCTCAAAATGCAATAGAAGTATCATATAAATCAATTTCTTCATTTAATATTATTAAATGGGTGACACGCCCACAAACCTGAACAATATAGAAATCTACATTTTGATTTTATAGAACATAAAAAACAATGATGATTAGTATATATTTTTTTTTGTTCATTAAGATTCAAATGATTTTATTCCTCATGCAAAGCATAATACAATGAATAAGTATATTATCAAAAATATACCAAAATATACCAACGAAACAAGACATATATAATAGTAAAGGCACGAGAAAAGAGGAACTAACTAGAAGCAAAGCTTTTTGAAGTATAATTTTCTTGAAAAGTAAACGAATGATTGCAAAGGCTCTAGAAAAGAGGGGTTAGATCAGCAGAAAGAGGGAGAAAGGGATCGAGTCAAAAGTCAAACAAACCGAGATTCATCCGTGACGTCGCAGGTTCATGACCAAGTTGGCAATTAAAATTTATTTTTTTAGCAATCGGTCATTTATGTAAAGCATATCTTTCCAACTACACGTCAGATTTCTCTACTTTTCTGCTTTCCACTAAATCCACTCGCTTGGGGAGGGGTGGGGGGGGGGGGGACTGAACGGATTAAGATCAGATCGCCCCCCCCCCCTCACTTGACATTTTGACTTACCCCTTTCATCCCACCACTAAAACGATAGTATTTGGTCGAGGGGTGGATCTAGAGACCCTCTTGAATATATAAGACTACGCTCATCACAGTGATGTGATTAACGGAACCAAAAAGCGACAGAAGCAGTGGTTTGGGAATCGGATCAAGGCTATTGATCTCATGAAATGTCCACTTCAAGCCACATTCAATAAACCTTGATTTGTCGAACTGCGAATTTCCAGATAAAAATGTCAACGCAAATTAACGAGCCTTCAAAATCAGAACAATTGTGACAAATGGTACGTGAACTATAACGTTTTCATTGATTGGAATCGGGCCGGCAATGGAACAACACTTTCTCTAAAAATGCCTAGATTTGCATATTTTCAGCGTGCAATATAGAGCACTTAAATCATAAATGTGCTACTGTCCCATCTTACACTAACTCTAAACTGTCTGGAAAGTGTTCTGAGAGAGACAAGACCATAACATGGATAGAGAAAAGATTATAAATAATGTATATCTGATGCCCTTAATAACTAATTATGTGTGGCATAAGTTCACTGCATGGATTGTTCTTCTCCATTCGTACATCTTTAATAGTGACTTGCGCTCTCGCTCACACACTTTCTATAATTATTATGTAAAGTATGGCTTTAACATCGCCTGTTTGAAATTGGCCGTCACTAAAACGAAGAAATAATGATGTAGGCCTACGATCTATTCAAATCTTTCAACCATGATGTTAGTTAATTTTGTAAAGAGGATTTAAAAAAAAATACCAGCCTGCGAAAAACAAGAAATATTAGTTTGAACAATGATCATATTCGAACCCCGGGCTTTTCCGATCTTCACCCGTCATCGTTCAATCTCCACCCTAACCTTGCTCCAGTCCACCCCCTCCTTTTGTCGGACACAAATTAAGGACAAGTTATAAACTAAACAGCTTGAAAGGAAGATGGCGCTATTCTGGTAGTGGTAAGACTCAATATTGATGCTTTTCTTTCGTCAAACTGTTGTTTTGTGGATAAGGCTATTATTTACAGAGTTTTATATTGTATGTTGGCTTTTGTCAGCACACATAGAGAAAGATTGTGCTAAGATATTTCACCATGACGGATTTTCAAGCGTTTCACATTTCTATTCAGTGAAAACTTTTCGACAAATTTACTTCAGAGATTAATCCACCATTATTCATAAAAGCACAGGCACATCAAAGGTTTTTTATTTTATTTATGTATTTTATTCATTCATTTATGCCAGATACTTTAAGGGTATTGAGTTTATAGAAACATGGGCCGGAGTACTTTGCTCCGTTGTGTGAGCCCTTGCAAATACGTAGTGCCTTCTTCCTAATTAGGAGTAATGAACCAGGTGGATATTCCTTTTTTTTTCAGGGGTCAAGTGGGATATTCTCCGTCATATTTCTCATCTCCCTCGCCATTGCCGTCATCGGGCATCCACATCCTCCTTGCGACTCGGCCTCCGGAGGAGCAGAGATCGGTGTCGAGTTCAGTCCCGACCCATTCCTGATCGTCCTCGAAGGCCTCGAAGGCCTCGTCAACGTCACCATCTACGGCATCGTAGGAAACATCACGGTCTCGACGTCGGCCGGCGATTCGAACTCGTTCGAGTCCCTCTTCAATGAAACGGTGATCACTGACGAAGTCGACGGTAATGTCACGGTGATGATCCCCATTCGAGGTCGAAAGCTAAGCATTAGCTCCTTGATCCTGAACATCACACACGTTTATCAAGTTGCAGACGATGTCCTGTTGAAGGGAGATATCGCGTCCAGTGGTGATGGCGGGAACGGAGAGGAAGCTTCCGTTCGTGAGTACATAGAAACGCTCTCGTTTACATATGATATCAAGGTGTCTAGACAACGAAACATTCTAGAACAGGTGTTCACATATAGTCTTCTAGGATGGCTTATTGTATCATACGTAACAATGGGTTCCAAGATGGACCTGGTCGTGATTTGGAACAAGCTACGAAGACCATATGGAGTGCTTACAGGCATTGGTTGCCAGTTTATCATCATGCCTTTGATCGCCTTCGCACTCGCCAGATCACCGGGGATCACTCCCGAAGCAGCCATCGGACTCCTCGTCATCGGTTCCTGCCCCGGTGGCTGGATCAGTAACATCTTCTCGCTCCTGATGGACGTCGATTTCGACCTAAGTCTGACGATGACGTTCTGCTCGAGTTTCATGGCGTTGGGTCTGATGCCGCTGAACATGTTCATCTACGGATCAAGGTTAACAGAGGGCAACTCGTCCGGTCTACAGACGCCCTACACAGATATCGCCATGCAATTGGGTCTTATGATACTACCTGTTGGATTGGGAATGTATATTGCACACAAGAACGAAAAGGTGATAATTGGTAACGTATATTATGAAACAGAATGAATATTAAGTTTTAGAAATAATGTATAACGAACAATTATCTTAGTTAAGGCCAACTACAAAGCGATTAGAAAATTGTTATAATTTGTATTCATGAAACGAAGTGGTAAATGCTCCACAATCATTACTTCAATAAATGCTACCTTATGAATGAACATACGATTGTAAAATGTATTCACTAATGTCACTGACGATCACATCGATCATGTTAAAATAATCTAATAGTAGCACTGTTTATCACATTATCATTGGCAAACTCGTAGGCTCGGGTGCAAATCCGTAAGTCTGGGTGGATCCTAGTTTCCTCCCCCCCCCCCCCCCCCCCCC